>VYZV01042793.1:324298-343663 GCA_013401275.1 Pandion haliaetus
GGTCCTCCAAGACAGCACTACGTTTCCTTTTGTGCTTAGGGAAAAAGGAATACAAAAAAGAACGATGGGAATAAATTCCACCTGCTGTTTCAGGACATGTTTAAGGGCTAATTAAGGCTCTTCTGGTCACAAGCCCACTATACAAGGAGGCAAAACAGGAGGAGGAGCAGAGGGTCTGTGTAAGGTTTTCATCGTGTAAGGCAGCTCAAAGTGTAGCTATTTAGATTCTGACATGCTGACCCACCTGGGTGATGTCTCTGAAGCTTAGAAATACTGTAAAAATAACAATCTTGCACACGTTTCACTAAGAAGTTCTTGCCTCCTCCTTCCTTTTTAGTAAGGCTTGACATTTGGTGTTGCGGGAGTCAGCATGGTGTCTGGATCTTTTGCAGTCCCTAGTGTGACTACACCTTTGCTTGTCTCTGACTAATTCATGCAGTTCAGAAATGCTAGGCTGCAAATACTCACCAGAGTCTCATGGAAGCTGAGTAGCTATCTTCTCTACCTAGTTGTAAGAGGGCTAGTAATAGGATTGACTATTGCAGCATTGATGCAAAGGTGAAGTAACTGATTTTGAAAAGCATTCAGATATGATGGAGATACCACTATGGAAATGTGCACAAGTAAATTAACATTCATATTCCAGCAGCATTTGAATAATGTGCAGTACAAAACATCTGGGACAACATATTAAAAGGGGATATAAAAATCCTGAATAGCCAGTGAGCATTAGCATAGGGAAAAAAAAAAAAGAAAAGGCTGCATTAAAGTTACAACATTAATTCTTAACTATCCTAGGTTTTGAGTGCTTGAATTAACAATTTCAACATATTTTGTGAAATATGATATAAACAGGTTTTGTGTACACCTTAATGATTCCAGTAGAAGTGCATGTAGGTATTACTAGACAGTATATAGTATCCCTGACACTTTTCTCTAAGTTACATTATAACTGGATCTTGCACATGACAGAAAGTAGACTTACATGTGAAATACAAACAGGCAGCCATTTCTTGTACCAGCTATGGCATTGAGGAATACCTTGTACCTCAGCTCTGCTTTCAAGTTCCTGTTGAACAGCTTTCCAGCTTTTTGCAGCTTCCCTGATAAATGCACTCATAGAAAATGCCAGTAGGAAAACTTGATATTATGTGAAACTAATCTGGTTTCACATTCTGTCATAGCCTCCAAACCAAGTACCTCCCTGCTGAAAGATTTGTGTACCTGTGACCCATTCTTGTGTTGCCCTGAAAACCGAGCAAACACAGGAACAGATGGTTTAGACACACAAATGAGTTGATTACAACAGTTTAAACTACGCTTAACCTCTGGATTTGGGCCTTGTTGTACTCTGCAGCTGAGTGATAACCAGAGTAGACACTCTCATACATACAAACTGGGAAACATTTTTGCAAGGTCTTGTGAAATGAAATATCGGAGCTGTAAATGGAGTCTTCCTGAACTTCCCCAATATGGACTTAACATCTCCAGTGCACAAACAGTCAAAACAATGTCTGTACAAAGACTGCCAAATGGTGCTTTGGGATGTGACCTTCCAAATAGACCCCATAATGTGTTGAAATGGCCTTGTCTTTTGCTATGGTCATGCAAAAATGAAGTCACAATTGCAGAAATTTCATTCTTACTCATTCTTCCTGCTCGAGGTATCCATGAAGACAGCCATTGACACCTAGCTGTATAGCCCATTTCACATGAGCAGCTCAGCAGGTAATGAAGTTGGTGACCAAAATTATCATTTGCTGATGCGTACACGGCAGCACTGGCAAATAATGTTCTTGTAGTTCATTCCTGGCTCTGGTAGAAAAAGCAACTCCCTGGTGCAATGTCCCTTCTCCTGCCATCCTCTGGCAGAGATGGGGACAAAAACACCCAGGGACTGTAATGTGCTTTCACATATGGATCAGTTCAGCCTGAGCCAAGGCTGAAGTACTTTGATAGGGAAGAGGAATTTTTTACTTAATTTTCACTTAGTGTGATGTGCGAATGAGAACCCATCAGTGCTGCAGTGTAGGCAAAAGTAGTTTGGCTCTGAAGAGCATCTTTGTAAAAAGACCATCATGTTGTATTTACCTCTTCTTACTTTGATTTCCATATAAAAATATATGTATATTACAAGTAAATATTGTTTAATAAGAGTTAAATTACCAAGATCAAAGTCTGTTTTTTGTGTGTGAGTTCTTTCAGCCCTATACCTTCATCACACGTTATTTTGTAGGTCAGATTAGAATCTCAGCAATATTCATGGTACCCCACTGCCTTAATGAGTTTAAACAGGTGAATTTAGTGAACTTGGATTTGTACAATTGAATTCTCAGTTTGCTGATTCTCCATTGTTTTGGTTCTTTCAGGCCAATAGAAGTAAAAATCAGTAAAACCTTATTTTTGGCACTAGAGGCAGTGGATCTGACTGAATACAGAAAAACGGCAGATCGACTGAAACAGTTCCATTATTACATGGTCATTTTGAATGTTGAACTTCACTTTAAGCCAAAGAACATGCTAAAGGAAATAAAGTTTGAATATATTGTTCCCACATTTGCAAACCACTAACATAAGAATATTTTTGAGCATCCTAAATATTCACCATTTTTGGCTATAACTTTATCTCAGTCACCATCTCCAATGCTGAGTTTATTTTTAAAGAGCAGTCTAGTTCCTGCTCCTTCAGGTTTATGCAGACAGCTGTTTTGTTTTGCTCTTCCCATGCTATGAAAAATCTGTCATTCAGTATTTAATTCTAGCACCTAACTGGCTCTCTTGAGACAACAGAGGAGCCTCCAACAAATATATGAACACATCAAGATCCCCAAGTAGGATAAAAAACCCCAAAGTGAAGGCTAAAACAAAACAGCAGGTCAGGAAGCTCAAAGGTTTGTAGCGTTGATTTCTTTGGCACAAAAACCGCTGGGTTAGTCCAGTCCGTACTCTGATTTAAATGGAATTATCCTGAGGTAAAAATAAAGGAATGCAGTGGTGAATCAGGCTTATTGTCTAGATTTAGTACAAAGCTGAGATGAAGGCACTGGCCTGTGTGTGATGCAAGGTGTAAATGAACAACACACGTGAGCAAGGCCTGATCTGTTCCTTATGGGGCTCGCTAAACTGTATGTCAGGTATTCGTCTGCACAGCTCCTTAGGCCATGCAGGACTCATCTGTTTTGCAATAAAAAGATTTGGCTGCTACATCAAGATCTTAAAAAACAGTTGGAGCCAATGGTACAATGATACTCCACAATTTCTCTGTCAAAATTTGGAAGAAGCCACTTTTAATTGGGCAGTGTTTAAGGCTACAAGCTCGTGTTTGTCAATATGTACTTGGGAGCAATTTGCTGTCTTTGCTTCCAATCCTTTCATGTGGCTGCCCAACAACTGCATTTGATTTTTTCACACTTTGTGAAGGTTTAAGGGCTGTTCCTGCTGCTGCTCCTTCCCTCCTCCTTGCTATCCACAGCAATAGCTCTTCCCTGCCCTGAATAACCTGCAGAAAGCAGGGACTTGGCTGGCTAGTCACACAGACTGTAAAGTTTCAGGTGGGGAGAAACCAGGCTGGCAAAGAGTGGAAGATCAGTAACACATCAAGCCCTTAACATGGCTTTCAGGAAATATTGCTCTACTGTGATTTATATCCCTCAAGAAAACTGATGGCAGGTGACTTAGCCTGACTTCAGGCTGTTTTAAACACTGCACTGTGTGCATCAGGTACCAGCATGAGCAAGGGGCTCATCAAACCTTCTGGGTGTCCTGAAACAAGACAGTTGTGTACTCACGGTAACAAGGCTTGTCAATAAGCCTCTCATTTTTGTGAAATGCCATGCACATTGAGCATTTTTTAAAAGGGGCTCATAGGACAGACAGAGATAACCAGAGAAGCACCCACTGGAATATGCAGAGTTTTTGCCCAAGTGTTGCAGCGTTTGAAGTTCTCTTCAAAGCAACAGCCCTAATGGTATGTTACTAAATAACGAGATATGGCTTCATTTGAAATACATGAAGTATGTTGAAAATTGCAGTTATGAGGACAATCTAAACCCTTAAAAGCTCAAAGAGCACATCATGATTGTTTTAAGCATCAGCTGACCTTTTCTTACACCAGTGAAGGAACCTCCCTGTGATGCTGGAGCTGTGGGATTAGCAGCACTGTCAGATTCACAGGGACTGTAACCTGGGTGTACACGAGACTCCCAGAGAGGCAAGTGACACTTCTGGAAGCAGCTTCCTGTTTTTACAGGATTCCTCTTCTGGAGATTTTCATATCTCACTATAATCTGGCTGAATTTTAAACAGAAACTTAGCTGAAAAGGGGCTTCTCACTGTGTTTCACAATACCTGGCACTGGCTGCTCCAACAGTGAGCACAAACGCCCTAAGAAAAACACTGGTTCAGCCATAATTTCCTGTCTTTCTGTTTCTGCTTTTCGGGGTTATGCATACCATTACCTAGAGCTTAGCAGTATTGTGAAAGACACTAACCAAGTGTAAAGACTTGGGGAATTCAGCTCACTTTAGAGTTTCCAGAGATTTTTCTCCCCAAGAAGTTTTTCCAGCTATTTTATAAGCACCAGAAGGAAAAACAGTTTGCCCAGACAGCAGCAGCATAAGCTATCTTTGGATTCACACTGTCAGATGCAGAAGGCATTTCCTGGGCAACTTTCGAAGTGTGCATGTCACAAGATTTAATCAAGGAAACTCAGGTTCATGTCCTATTTTGCAAGAGGTATATTCCCCAAAAGGGCTGGGCACACCTCCAGAGAAAATTCATCACTGCTGTGGAGCAAAACTGAGAGGGCAAATGCTTTAAGGTTGGAAACATCCCCACACTCCTCCTGCACTGCCTGGTGACCACTGGCCTGCAGAGCTAGGACCACAGCTTGGGCTTGGGCGTTTGCAAACTGTGGAGCACTGCAGTGGGGCACTGGCACTGCTTTCAGCCTTAAGTGCCTGGCAGCAGCCCATGGAAAGACCCTTGGTGAGTCTTCTAAAAACTCAAGAAGGTCCCTCATAGTTGTCAAAAGTTGTACTAAGTATTCTTAGGTTTTTTGTTCTTTTTTTAGATAACTTTGATTTGCAAATGTTTGTTTAACTAGGAGACGAACTAATTTGGGAAGCCCATTCTGTTCCATAAATGACACTAGGGTTATACCAGCCCAGCTAGATAAACTATCAACAACCAAGGCAGAGAAGAGACAGATTCTGTTAGCTTTGCTCACCTAAACTAGCACTTCTGTATAAATAACTCCATGGAAGCCGACAGCTATTGAATGAGAAAAAGATCAGCTTTAAAATAATATTAAAATAGCATAAGAATCCCTCTTTTTGTAATAACAAAAATGAATGTCGAGGGTGATGATGATCAACACCAATAAGGAGCAAAGTATGCTTCTTTTTAAATGGAAAACATCTGTTCTGTTTTGTTTTTTTCCTGAACACTGTGAAAATAGTTGGCTTTGCCTCAGGAGGTAGAAAAGGTTTCACTCCTCTAGTAATGCCTTCATTTTTCTTCTGACCCCTTGGATCATTTAATTGGGCTCCTTTTAAAGCCAGTATGTAGGTAAACTGCATGCATAATTAGCCAGCTGGGTCCCCTGCCAAGAGTGTGTCATTTAGTATCTGTGAGTGCCAGCAGGGTCAGGCATGACACATGGTGCAGTTCTGAAAAGCAAACAACCTTAAGGTCTTGTCCATAAAACATGGAACACGTTCAGGGCTGTATCAGGCTCTTTCAGCAGTTTCTCATGCATGACCAGAGGTGTGGATTTTATGTGCAACTCATAAAGAAAACTCTCCAATTCGCACGCCACAAGCACTAGCAGGTGATGGCTCAGGGTAGCAGAGGAGGTGAAAAAACTTTGGCAGAGACATTAAACTGCGTCTGCCTGTAAAGAATACTCTTTTCCATTTAGTGTAGGCATCAGTCGCTGTGCGCTGGCTTAAGGAGCTAAGCAGCAAGTCTGAAACATGGTTGGGAACCACTGCCTCATATCCCAGCTGGATTAGCTCAGCCCCTTTGGGAGGTGAAATTTTAGGAATCTAATTGTAAGTGCATTTTAATTTGCATTAAATGCTCTGGCAGGGTCCACCCTTCACTTTCAGTGCAAACGTGGTGCTTTACACAGCCACCAGAGAGTTAATGGTGCCATGGCGATGCGGTCGCTGGCACAAAATCCTGGGTGGATTTTGCAGAAGGGTGTGCATAAACGCGCTCCAGGCATCTCTGCAGCCACTTGAAAAGCACTTGTAGTAACAGAGCTGTGTTACGCTGTGTTTCTGCCTTTGCTGGGATTTATCCATGATGATAGGGTCTACAGCAATGAGACAATGAGACACAGTGAGATTTATCCAACTGATGAACAGAGGGACTGTTTGCTGACCACAGTAGAGTAATTTAATCGCTATTATACTATCATTTCCATCAAGTCACTCTTACCTGAAATATTTGCCTTGCCTTCAATTAATTTCCTTCCAAATCCAGATGAGACTCATACATGTGATGAAGCGTTACTTGCTTGCACCCAGTGAGGAACCATCAGACATCATCTGCTTCAAGAGGCTCCTGTTTCCATCAGTTACCTTTGATCTTCCCCTGGGTCAGCTGTGACTCTGCCACCGGAGAGTTATCCGCTCATCTGAGGGTATATTGCCAAGTCTGTTGTTGTTAAATGCTTATTTTGATGACGAGGGCTTTCACACTTCATGTGGGAAACAGAATATGGAAAGCACTCATAAAACCAGTGATTAAGATAAATAGTGACATTCATACCCCGGTCATGACAGACCCAAAGCCAAGACCCAGATGTGGATCCCAGCAGTTCTGTATTCATCAAGTACTCACATTGTACCTCCTCACTGCCTCACAACCAGCTCTGTAAAACACACACCAAACACCTGTGCATTTGGAAAGAGCCACAGGCAAAGTATGAGCGGGGAATGTTTGAAGGATTTTGGTATCCCAGGATGCCCACACCGTCTCCTACCACTGACATTTCTTTATTGTGGACACTTCATAGGCCACTGCTTTTATTTGTTGAGGTATGAACAAACTTGCAGGTTCAAAATGTAGAGATCTGCCAGATCTGCAAAACCAAGAACTGTTATTCTTCTTTGTATTTCTTAGGATTTGAATCTTTCAGAGTCTCACTTCTAAGCTTTTCTCCACCAGTAGGAAAGCCAGTAGCTCATCTGTGTGCTTACTTATGTAAGGTATATGGAAATGCTGACAAATTCATCGATGCCAGAAGCTGGAGATTTAAAAAAAACACCCGGTACTGTGAGACTCTCAACAGTCATAAGACTTTGATGTTTTGAATGATGGAGTTTCCACCACTTCCGCTGGAGACTGCTCCATAACAGGTCCCTGTATACTCATGTTGCTGTTACTCAGCAGTTTTGTATTTTCACTACAAAACCACTCCTTTCATATCATTCTTGACATCCCATACAGAGGAAAGCCAAAGTATGGAGGTTTCGCAATTCTCCATGACACTTAGGGGTATAAGATTAATACATTTGTATGGTCCACTTAAGGTTATCACATGATTGTCTTCAGGAAATGAAAGGGGCCACAGCTTTTACACATTTTTAAGCATATACCAAAAATAATTATTAAAAAAACCCCTCTCCAATCTTCTTGTTTAACAAAGAAGATATTGTTTGGAAGATAGAAAATAAATTAATTTTCTACTATGACCTCATTAAAATTGGATTTAAGCTCCAACCCAAAAGATTTAGAACAACATTAGTCTCTTGCCCTTAAATCTTCGTCTATTGAAGCTGGTCTATTTATTAATTTCCCTGCCAGAAAGCATATTTTGACTGGCCTGTGAGCTGAGCAGACAGTCTCTCCCCAGAAGCTCACACGAGGGCCATTTCCTTATTCATTTCTTCTCAGCAAAGAGGGTGTTTCCAACCATATCATTTTTAATCAAAGCACTCTTGACTCAGACACAATTGTTCACGTTGATGGACAGATGGGGATTTGATCCTGACCCAAGAAAAGAAAAAAGCAGAAAGGGCAGTGCCTCTCTTATCTGCGACGAATGAACAAGATTAGCCATAACCTGTTTTCTTCTCACCATACAACAAATCCAGTGTGTGCTCTCAGCACAGCCGTAGATTCTCATCTTGTAATTTTTAATACAAGACATATACAGCCTGAGGGAACAAATTACTCTTCTGTATTCAACATGCTTCAGTGCCTTCAGAGGACTGTGCTTGAGAAACACAGTTACTTTGCTTGGCAGGAAAAGCCTTTGAAAACAAAGAGGAGGGCTCTCTGCAATGAAAGTCAAGTTCATCCCAAAAGCAACAAAAGAAAGCAGTTTGGGAAGTTGGATATGCTTTGGTGGAAAATTGTCAAGACATGAGTTTACTTTCTAAGTGGCACTGTGCATCAAATCATTTTTCTGTGCAATCCCAAAGCGTGAGTGTCTTAAAAAAAAAACAAAAACAGTTTGAAATTGGCAGGACTCTGTATCCCAACTTTCCTGTTGGGAGCCTGGAGCTGAGCAGAGAGGACAGGGGAGACCTTCTCTTCCCTCTCCCCCCTTCCATCCGTCTGCTTTTAAAATCTCAGCCCTTCAGGACAGGCTGTCATGTGAAAGTGCAGGAAAATGGGATCTCAAATGCTACTGAAATAAAAATACCAATGAGAGATGAAAAACGTGTGGGTCTCTATAAATAAGACAGAGTGGGCTCACTGTCTGATACCCTTCTGCAGCTGTGCCAACCACGTGTGCACTAAATCATAACAATGCAGGCAGGCCTCCACACTCAAAACAGTGATATTAATTTAAGAATCATGAGATTTTAAAGCTACAATGTTTGAGAGACCTTATTTGTTTCATTCAGCATGAGTGGGTTTTGAGGCTATGAAAGCAGTGAAAACTAGAAACTTATTTTATCACAAAGAAAAAAAAGAAAGAAGAGAGATTTTTGTGCAGTTGCCTGTCTTCAGAAACAAAACCCCTCAAACAGTAAATTTAGTTTTACTGAACTAGGAAAGAGTGGTCTTTTTTATATTGAATATTTGATGAATCACATCAAATGCTCCATTTGAATTTCCTTTGCCCCATGCTTTGTTACATGAAGATTTCTATCGGACTGCAAATGTAAGATACACAAAATGTTTCTATTTCTCTGACTGCAGTAGTTCACACTAACTGACCTATACTACTTCTGCTTTTTTTTTTATAAGTACCCTTCACAAAAACCTTTTTCAAGAAGAATCCAATTACAGAATGCCACTTTTCTGTTTTCCAGAAATGCTTTTTTCAAATATGATATAATTCTATTGCCATTTTAAATGCTCCAAATAAAAATGCCAAAATATTGCTGCTTTATACTGCATCCGTTCAGAACATCATTTCAGGTTTTGGCAACTGAACATTTTTGTTTTCTGCCTCTGCTGGCAGGGCAGGAGGGTTTCCAATTTCTTGATTTTCTCCCTCTTTACAAAAAACAATAAGGCTTGTAAAGAGCATGAAAAGAGTAAGAAAAATGTAAAAAAAAAGTGATTTTGCTTTGCCTAGGGGATGTAAATGGTGTTTATTTACCCCCTTTCTCTCTTGAAAAGATTTAATTAGAATGCCATTTTCAGATATGGATTCTTCTTTTTTTCTTTTTTTCAGAGTTGAGATTTTCCTATGTATTTAAGTCCAACATTCAAGTCCAAGCTACAGCCCTATTTTCTTTTAAAAATGTAACCTATTTATAGATGCCTCTCTTCCTAAAAAGTTATACAGGTCTAGGAACAATGCAGGCTGTATTTTCCAGTTTACAAGTAATAAAGTGTAACTTCCAGGAAGGAAAACTGGGATAAAGTATCCTGTCATCTTTCCATACAGTGGCTAGTATATTTGTTTGCTGAACTAAGTATGCAAAAATATATACAGACATTAAATGTAATTTTAGTGTACATACAATCGCATGGGTGATGATGATATTTTTGTTTGTTAGTTTGTGGGCATACTTCTCTAAGTTTTCAGTCTGTTCTGAAAATCTGAATTCACATACAGACAAATTCTATCGAGTATCTTCCTTACTAACAATTATCATAATAACAAAGAAAAAACATAAGCAAAAGTTTACATATACAGTGCCTATTAACCCAGACTCAAAAGAAAATCTTGCAAAAATAGTATATGTGCTCCCTGCAGTGAATTTGATTTTGTCTGGTCTGCAGCTAAATTCCCTTGATACTCCAGTTTTATGACGGTGTGATGTAGTGGTAAATCAGGGCCATACTGATGATCTAAATCAGAATAACCAGCATGTTTTTCATTTCAGCAGCAAAAAAAAAAAAAAGGTTGTGAGAGAAAGTTTGCCAGTTTCAGCACTTCCTGGCCGCCAAGAACATTTACTGAAAATCAATGGTCTGTCCAAAACCTAATGTGAGCAGGAATCGTAGTGCAGCTGTTCAGAATCTATACTGCTTCCTAGGCAAAGTTTCTAAGGCCTTTCAGTCCTTTAGAATAATAAAAATGATTAATGGTCTTGAACACTGTGAACCAAGTGTTTTGAAGTGTAACCTGCTACTTGTAATGCACTCAATATTTCTGATCTGTATTGTACTGGCATATGGGGCCTCTGGAAGTTAAAACGGGCAACATTTGAAATGAATGAAGAGAGGCTCATGAAGTCTGACGGCAAAATCATTTTCTTCCAAACCAAGACATTATTTTCCATCAGCTCGTAAAGGCAAAAAAGAAGTGACTGTAAATATATATAAATATATATCATTTTCTATAAACATATATTCTAAGAGAGCAATGTGGGTACCACACAATATTTTATCAGCAGAATGATCCATCTCATTCAGTGCAAGAGTTTGCTGTAAAGGGACCTCAACTTGTTTTGGAGAAACATAAAACTGTCAGGTCTTCTCAGAGACTGTGTACAGCACAAAGAGGCTCAAAAGCTTCACAGAACTTCTTCCACCTGGGCCTTCCATATTTCTGCCCCTCTCAGGTGCAGCGCCAGCCATAAGCACAACCCTTAGAGCCACTTTGATCCATGTCAAGAGTTGGTAGATTCACCTAGATAACAAAATCCAGCCAGGCACAGTAAAACATTGGTGACCAGCAGATACCAGGTACCTGCAGCATACAATCACACAGGTCACCGTGGGGCACTTGGGTTTGCACCAAGCCCATCTCCAGCTGCTGCATGCCTGATCCCCAGGTCTGCTTGCACTAAGGCTGCAGTTGCACAACCACCTTCTTCTGAAGAACTGGACTCAAACCTAAGGCGTCAGTTGGCTCCCCATTTATCCCAACTTGTTTGCTCATTCCCTGTACCAAACTCAAGCAAACAAATTGATGAATGTGAACCTCACCTATTTCCATATATTGCCAGGGCCCTGAATGTATCAAGAAGCCCTAATTGCCCTGACCAGTCTCACCTGGGACCTCCACCCACAGGCCCTGCCTGGCCTAGGAGCTCTATTTAAGCTCAGCCCCAGGGCACCCACTCCCTGCCTGGCTTGGAGGTGTTTCTGTCTCTAGCCTTGGCTCCTGGGTGGACCTTGGCCTGCATTGTAGGTGGTTCATCTCTGGCCTTCTCTTTGCCCCCTCCTGCTTTTGTACCTGACTGGGTTCCCAGGATGGACCCTGGACCTGGTTCATCCCTCCCCATGTCTGGGGGTCTCGATGGGCCCCATTGCCAGCATCCATTCCTGCCTGTGCTGGGGTGACCCTTGGTTCTCAGGTCACCTTCCCTTAGTAATCTATTGGCATTTACTGCTCCCTGAAAAATCTAAACTTTAAGCAAAAAGTTGTTGGGGGTGGAAAAACAGCAACAAAATACAATGGAACAGGAGGAATTTTGACCACTGGAGTGGATTTCCACAGCTGCTTTGGCACCCCTGCTACCTGTACTTCCCTGTCTGCTTCTTGGGTGTAATAGAGATTGGAAAAGCATTATGAGGAACACTTAGTTAATATTTATAGAGAGGTAATGTACTAAGTTCTTTTATGAAACTTTTTACTCTAAATTTACAGGCCTTTTATGCAATATTATTTTGGGGACAGCATATTGTATTCATTAGATATTTCAAATGTTATAAACAAGGCAGTAGAAGTACTCAAATTGCTTCAAGCCAGATGGAGATCTTATCATACTACCTCCCACAATTTGGAATAAGTTCTTTTTGAAAGCCCCAGGTTATCCTGCTTATAGCACAGCAGATGAGTGAATCTCCTGGGTCAGTGCTGAACTGTGGCACGTAGAGCAGATATTTGCCTGTCCCCTCTCTCTGCTAAGGAAGGACACAAAGTGCAGCCTCCTGCCTGAGCACTCGCTGCACTAGTGCACAGTAGTGGAAGGTGCATGTAGGCTTAAACAAAAAAAAAGTAAAAATTAGATCATGAGAAGTTGCATTTTTGGAGCATAAGGGAACATTTTAGTCTAATTATCTTCTTGAGCACAGAAAGAAAAAGGAAATATTTTACCAGAGTCAGTTTTTAAAAGAATTATCCTAGGTAAATGGATCTGCAGAGAATTGCTCCCAAAACTATAAATCATATTGATGTACTTGCTTTACACTTTGAACGGCTGACCAATGAGTTATCAGAAGGGTGCACAGAGCCCTCAGCCTCACAGATTGAGGATGTGGCTTATTCCTGCCTGCAATATGGATTAGGAAGGTGCAAATGATCTCTCTGTCGTAATAAAGGGAATTATTGTATTCTTGAAAAAAGAAAATTGAGAATAGACTATTTGTGATTTCCTAGCACTACCTGACTAGATCTGAGTTTCTTAAATTTCATTGTATTTGCATAGCAGGTAGGAAAGAGCATTTATTCTTTTAACTTTGGGGTGGATCTTTACAGCTTGTAATCACATGCATTCATTAAATGTAGTATAAGTTGCACTCTGGAAGCATATCTCCTTTGGTACTTTCCAATTCTTCAGCACATAACATTCTGCCCTTTCATTAATTTGTAAAATATGTTTAAAAGTCCAATGACTACTAATGATAGGAAAATAGCAAAATGCTCTTGCGCATCTATTTTATTCTCAGTTTGTTTTAAAATATTTAACAGCCATGTTTTGGAGCAATTTTTAAAATAACATGTTAAATTTTCTAATTAAAGTTTTGAGGCAGCCAGATTGACTCATCTGAACAGAGCAATTAGTTTGACAGAATTGACTCATGGTCATTCTACCTGACAGCATTCCCTTTTGTGGGAACGTAACTCTTACTATGAAAATGTTGTACTAAGCAAACCTTAGTTCCGCTCATAAATCAGTTCGATGAAAGGTTTGAAAGCCTGTTTCTATGGTGTAGTTAAATTACATTGAAAGTACAACTGAATTTGTCCCTAGTTTTTCCATCAAGTATAATGTGACTTAAAGAAAAGTTTGCTACAATACAGTTTAGAAAGCCAGATGAGATTTCTTGAACGAAAGTAGATATAATTTAGGTAAACATTCTCTAAGTTTAAAATAACACACTGAAGCATTTGTCTTCGATTATCAATTTTAATGTACATAATAATGAGACTTCATTCCCAAAGGGACAGGCACACTAAAAAAGTTCCAGAGTGCTTGCATTCACATTCCTGAAATCAAACTCCTCCTTGCAGTCAAAATCCAATGTAAAGTTGGAAGAAGGATGGCTTTTGATTCACGTGTGAATGAACTTTCCAAATACTTGCCAATTCTACAAGATAAATTAGATGGAAGATTTCTGGAAGACTAGTCAGCCACACTGTACCAGCAGTACTGCTAAGCTGCTGTCGCAGCAACAGCTGAGGGACTTTGATGCTCTTGCATCAAAAGCTAACCGACACCTAACATGGAGCCCACCCAAAATTCAGCTTTTTTTGGCTTACTATAGCATCAACTACCTGGAGGCAGATGCAACATTATATGGGTCAGAAGCAACTTCAGTGATGTCCCTGAATTACGTTTTGCCTCATGCACACCGCTCTAGTCATAAAGAAACAGAGCCAAAAGTTATAATTTAGAGTAGGTTTGCCAGTCTATGGAATTCATAAGTCTTCCCTGAGGAGGAAGTTGATATCTACAAAATACTTCACCTAAAGTGTAAAGAAAGGAAAAAAAAAGCTAACGATCTATGAGAAAACAACTGCACAAATACCTTCTGTTTTCCTTCACAGCCACATGAGTGGACCACGTGTCTTCCTTTCAGACCACAAATACATCCTATTTTCAAAGGGAATGTTCTTTTATTAAAAATCGGTACAAGTATTCTTAATCGGACTGATAATGCACATATTGATTAGAATTGAAAATTGCCATTTCCCAGCTCTTCTCTAGTGTAAAAAAACCCCAATCGTGTCCCTCCTCTCCAAATGGATCAGTGTCCAAATTCTTCCTAGTGATTTATTTTATTACTGGTAATTGAAATAACATATAAAATCTTAACTTTAAAATATTGCTTTAGCTCTGTCTCAGGTCAGGTTTTCAAATCTTTCCTGCAGACCATCATTCCTCCACCAGCAGAGCCGTGGCCATTTCCCCTATTCAGAACAGGGTTCATAACTGCATGTGCCAAAGTGAGTCAGCAGGAAGCATGTATTTGCATATAATGCTCCAGCCCAAGCTAAGAAGGCAGCACAGCACAAGAATTTTGCTCTCCCATTATGTTATTAAAAGAGCTCTTAAAAATACTCGTGGAAACAAAAGATCAAAATGGTCACAAAACTTATTTTCCATTTTAATTACCTTTCCATGCAAACCAATTGTTATGCAGTTGTGTTCGCAGGTGAAATTGGTTTTATTCCTATTGTTAGAGACGGCTGCATGCAATAAAGAGTGGCAGCATCTCACCCTGCGACAAATCATAATTTTTTTCTCAATGGATGTATTATTTGTGAAATTTCATTGTCTTCATAGTACAAATAATTTTTCTGTTAAAGCATAAGGAAACAGGAAGGATGCAGTAGAGGAATCTTTTGTTTCTACAGGAGAAATTCCAAGCAAAATAGTTGGAAGGTATTAAAAANGTGGGTTTTTTTTTTTCATTTCAAGCCAGTAGTGGAAATTGATTAATGAAGCCCGTCTGTAGCCGGTACAAAGGGCCAAATCTTCAGTTAATATAAAATAGCAAGCTTCTACTTTTAAAAACCAGAAAGAGGAAGGGGACATAAAACTAAAAAACAAACAGGCATATTTGATCATTTAGTGGTGAAAAGATCAGGCACTCCTCAGTTGCAGGGTTTTATTTTTGTGCATTGTGTCAACGATTGGAAACCATATGTTTTAAGACCAGCTTCAATAGTATCAGTAGCTACAGTCCTCCTCTCAGATTACTTTTTACTGCCTGCCTAATTTTGAGCTTTAATAGCTAACATGCACTTTGTTTATCAGTTACAAATGTTCTGAATTTTGATGAAACAGGCTAAACAACACATATTGGTTTATCATCAGTACTAAAGACCCAACTAACAATTTGTTTAATGTTGTGGCCTGTGACTTTGCAAACAAGTAGTTCTTAGAAATAGGAATAATCTTGAAATTGATGGCTCTGGTTCTGAATGCTGAATGTGAGATGTTAGCACTGGGATCCTGACACAGGTTTTGTCACCCCTGGGAGAATCCATCCTACAAGGTGCTGAGCTTTTTGGCATCAAAAGTGCAACCAAGTATAGTACCATTAAGTCCCCTCAGATGGCACTCCTGTTAAATAGCCAGTCCCATACTAAGTGCTTTATTGCACTGAGGTCAGCCTGGCGGTATTAAAATTAAATATATGTTTAAAGTCTTTCCAGAATCAGACCCTTAGTACCTTGCAGGAATAAGCAGTAATACATGAAATAGCTCTTTTTAAAGTAATTCTGTTTAGCTGTACAACAAAGAAATTCAAAATAGTCTCTAGCTTGTGTTATTTATCCTCTAATTACTTGAGGACAGAGTACCTCTCCTCTGTTTTTAAAGCACTGCATAAATTAATGATGTTCTAACAATAACAGCAGCAGCAATTCTGGGCATTTACCAGAGAGGAAGCAACCATTAGCCTTGAGAATGAAATTTCACTGCAGTCCACAAAATAATGTGTTAGGAAATATTATGGTTGCCAACTTTCGCAATTTTGTTGGAAGTCTTCTAAAATGTGAGGGTTGGGGTGTTTGGGGTTTGGGTTTTTTGTTTTGTTTTTTTGTTGTGTTTGCTTTTTTTTTTTCCACAAAGCCTGAGCTCTGGCATTATGTGAAAACATGAAAATGTGAGATTCTCAGTTTTAATTTTAGAAGACAAGTAAGTTACTCAGCATTGTGGTTGCAAAGAGAAATTGAAAACATGAACCCAAGGGCCAGAGAATAAATAGTAAGAGCCTGAGATGCATTGCTTTTAAAATCTTACACTTTGTAAAGCAATTTCATCATGCTCAGGTTCTAACTCGGGGTGTTTCTATGCTTGGGTTTAACCATATTCAGCATCCCAATAAATCTTTTATACCCTTTTTGAGGGCTTCTCACCTTGGTTTGTACCAGAGGGTGTCATCACATCTTAATTGTCAGAGAGGATGCTAAAGTTAAATATTGGCTTATTTCTTGTTTTTAAAATGGAACCTGTTGTTTGCACTGAGGTAACTCTGTTCATTTTGACAATGAGGTGGACAGCAGAAACTGGAAATATTTCCTCAAGGGAAATACACTTTCCGTAGTAACTAGACTTTGGGATCTAGCTCCTTGCCTCCTCAGAGGAGAGGCTGAGGTGTAGCTGTAGGCTCTCCCACACTACGGGATAAGCTCTCTGGATTCCAGGCGCTGGCAGAAGGTGGCTCCCAGTGTCCCCTGAGGATATGGTATGGGCTGGCTGCTCAGGTCCCCCAGGGTGCCCAAGGAAGGGCAAAAAAAAAATCCACCACTGAGAAATCCCTGCCATTATAAGGCTGATCATAATCCAGCTTGATGAAATAGAGACTTTTATTGAGCCAACTACCAGGATTTGCTCCTATTCTCTCTTGACTTGCAGCCTGGTACCCCATGCAGCTGTATGACCTGTGGCCCCCAACGCATAGTTTCACCTATGGGGCAGAAACCATTTTGTTCCCTTGCCTTTCTAAATTGCTTTTAAGGTCCACAGGTATTTTGCTGGATACTAACAATGATGAAAATACTTAAAATTCCTAATTGAAAAATATCCTTTATCTTCCGCTTTGCACCCTTTTCCCACTGTGCCCTTATCTACTTTTCTAAATATTGCATACAATGTTTTTAGTAAATAGAAAGGATATTAGAGTAGACAAATAATGTTTACCCACCAGCTCAAGAAAGGTGTTTCTGGCACCAATTCACTAGTTACAAAAATTACTTATACTGAAAAGGACAAGGAGTGTCTTTTTGTGTACAGGGTGCTGTACAAACAATGAGGTCCTGGTTTCTGACTGGCTTTCTGTGGCATTACCACAAACAATACTAATTCTTAAATACCTGCCTGGCTTTAAGCACTTAAGTAAATAATTGTATTGATTGTTGTAGCACTATTCACATGCATAAAACTAAGCATATATTCAAATATGTTGTGAAATCAGGGGTCGAGTGAATTTTGCATGCAAGGCATTTTTAGATGATTAGTATATATGAACTTACTTGTTAAGACCAGCTTCAAAAGGAGCTAATGTGGCAATCGGTGTTTTGGGCAGGGCAGCAGGGGAAAGGAAAAGATTTTTTTTCAAGACAGATCTAAAAGCTTTCTTGTACTTCAGAGACTCCTCACCAGAACCACGATTACAGGCGAGAAAGGCAGCAAGGAAGTCCCCCAAACCAGCAATCTCTCCAAGTTTAATGTGAGAGCAGCGTAAACTCAGAACTGCAGATAATCCATGGGGAAATCAGGGGGTTAGTGCTGAGAACTGATGGGGAATAACAACTGAAAGAGCTTTGGTTTTTCTAGGCCGGCGGGAGGTAGCTCATGCTAGGAAGCCTGCCAGCTCCGAACTGATGCTGGGAGCTTTGTCTCCTTTGGATTGTAGGAACACACTTTGCAGTCGAACTGATCTGAGAGATTTTGATAGTAAAAACAGCTGTCTCGTTGCAATGATGTTTTTGTTCCATTGTCAAAATTTTGAGTTAAATCCATGAGTGGGCTGCAGCTTGTTCAAATCCTGAACTCAACACCCTTTGTGCTCCTTTGGCTTCTCCACTGCGGTTCATGGGATATCTCCTTCCTGAGGAAAGGGCTAGGTGTAATAAAAGCCGTCGGGGTGAGGACTTGCAGGTCTCCTCCGATGCCTCCCCAGTGCTGGAGAGCCAGAACTGGGGAGCTGCAGTCTGCCTCAGACTGGTGAGAAGGGGGGAATAAAGAGGAAGAGCGGGGTGCGGAAACAAAACGCCCCAATGCCGCTGTGGCCAGGCTGCATCCCCAGCGAGCAGGTATGCTGGTGGGAAGGGGCAGCTGTGTGGTACCTGTGCCGTGTGTGGGGATGAGGCCGGCACGGGCGAGGTGCAGCTGTGCGCGTGGTGTACAGCACAAGGGGATGCATGGAGGGTGCATGTGGTGGGAGGCCCCAGCCCCATCTCCCAGCATAAGCCCTCCTAAGGTGCCAGCCGCCCCTCTCTTGGATGTGCGGAGAAGCAGATGATGTACCTGATAGAGGCGCCCACCACATTGGGCAGGAGCAGAAGTCCCCCTGAAGGTGCACATGCCAGAAACTGCCTCTGATTTTGTGCTGACATGGCAGATGATGGGGCAGCACCTCTGTATGGCTGCAAATCTATTCCGGCTCCCTTGAGGAGATCAGAGGTAGAAGCAAGATCCCTCGGGGTGCTTTCACCCTCTCGGGAGCCAGGAGCTGTGTGATGCTCTGTGTTTGTGAGTGCGGAGGGATGGCTCGTGCGAGTGAAACTATTTCTGCAGGTGTGTGGGACCTACAGCTCTGTAGCACAGCGTGCATAAGCAAAACAGACGTCCACAAAAGCCATTAAGTTGATATTTAAAAATTGTCACTAGAGATCAGTAACACAAGACAGCAGCGAGAATGATTATTTTCATGGAAGCGGAGCTTACAGAGAAGGTGGTATTCAAGTGTCCAAGTTTTACACCACGAATGTCTTTCAAAAACTTGCAGCTAAACGTACACTGATGGCACGGACAAAGGTAAAACTCTAGCCACGAAAGCAAAAAAGCGTCTTAGGGGAGTACCTGCTGTCGGTGAAAATACCGGCCGCCTTTTGTTAGAAAACGCGGGGGAAGCGGCCGCGACAGCTCTCCCCTCAGCCACAGCAGCGGCGGAGTGTGACTCGGAGCAGGTTTGCGACAAAGCAGAGGGGCTGCCAGGGCGTCCCCGCGCTCCGGCCGGGCCCCGCGGCGTGCGGGAGCCGCGGAGGCTCCTCCTCCCCCCCGGCACCGCGCCGCGGGAAGCGCAGCCGTGCGGGCGCCGGGG
>VYZV01042793.1:344174-361184 GCA_013401275.1 Pandion haliaetus
GGCTCCCGAGCGGGGCCTCGCGTCCCGGCGGCCAGCCCGAAGTGTGAAACCGTTGCCTCCGCGTGTTGCGCGCCGGGCGGTGCGCGGAGCCGGACGGGACGGGGAGGGGCGCGGGGCAGGGCGCTGTCGCGGAGCGAGACGGTCGCCCCGAAACCTGTCGGGGGACGGCGGCGTTGGGGGAGCGCGGGGAGCCGCCCTCCGCGGGCGCGGAGCGGCTGTAGGCGCGGTGCGGAGCTTTCCGCGGCGGGAAGCGCGGCAGCGCCTTGGGGTCCTGCCTGCGGAGTTGCGACCGAGACTTCACCGAGGTAGTTAGTCGATGCGCAGCATAGCGCTCGATTTTACCGTAAAACCAACTTCGTTTAGTAATTACTTTAAGAACTGAAGCGTGCGTTTAAATAAAATGACTTAAAGCTCTTTTTTTTTTTTTTTTTTTTGTTTTGCGTTTGCTCCTACGAGGAAAACTTGTATTGTGGTTTGTGCAGTTTAAGTAAACTTTTTTGAGTGTTAAATTATGCTTGAGCCCAGCGAATGGCCTCTAAAGGAAATTATTCATGGGGTACAACTACTATTTTTCAGACACTTCAAATAATGATAGATTCTGTTGTATAAAATTGTAATTGTTAAAATACATATGGTTGACCAATAAACAGCTGATTGGTGTACATCAAGTTTATTAACAGAAATCTTGTTCAGTGTAGTATCACATTCACATATCCCTTAACGCTGTTAAAGGCAATGGCAGGAATGGTTTATTGTTTAATCTTTCTTGTGAACTTTACTAATTTACTGAGAATTTCTCTGTAATGCCATCCATGGAAGGGTTTCCCCCCCACCACATACTGAGAAAGCATGTCTATTATTTTTTTCTGCCTGTCTACATCTATGTGTATTAGGGCAGTCTGGTCCTCAAAAGACGGCATATATTTAAACTAGTTGTTCTATGTCTAAACTAATGTTTCTTATATCATTTCATATGCTTAGTATTGCATTGTTTTGTGTTACTTGTTGCTACATACAGGATAAATTTTTTTCCTCCTCTTTTTTGACATGAATAAACCATTTATATTCTTAAACAAAGCTGAATTTTTATTTCTACTTTGAAATTCAAAGAATCATGTGGCCTCAAATGTTACCCATGCAAGTAGGAAAGACTTGCAGTACAAATGCCTTGAAAATAATCAGTGCTCACAGCTTTGGAAACATTCCAGAAACTTTTTAATCATGTTTTGAAAATTCATTTGAAATGGCACAGTGGCTGATAACTTGATTTAATTATTTGAACTTACATCTCAAAAAAAAAAAAAAAATCTGTGTGTTGCAGAATTAAATTGTGAAGTTACTGAGTCAAATTGTCCACACTATCCTCATGCCTCTTTTACTCCCCCACCAACAGGTCAAAACATTTGGCTAAATAACAAGCAGTGTAATCTTTTGGTTTTAGCCTCATCGATTTGGTTTGCTTTGCTTTGCTTTGTTTAGCTCGCTCCCCTCAGCTCGTTTTCTTTTAAAATATTACATAGAGACTTGATTTCCGTGACTCCCTAATCTTATCACCATTATTTGGTTGAAATGTTTGAAATGGGCTCCTGTTTCAAATATCGCCCAACCTTGGCAGTCTTAAATTTCATTAGAAAAGCTTCATTAGGGAGAAATAAAAATGTTGTTGATAATTCCCCCTCCAACACTAAGCCCCATATTCAACTACATGATGTGTGTGGATACGCCCTGATTATACAAAGGAATTAAACTCAGGTATTCATACTAAGAACTTGATCTTGGAATATCACTTAAAGAATCTTGTGTGTTGCTGTGGTATTGTGCTTAGCTGGTTGATATGCTAGATTTTTCTCAAAATGTAATAATTTAACTATTAATCCTGCAAAAATTAGTTGCGTGTTTAACTTCAAGCCTGTAAGGCTTCATACTGAAGTTGGTGTGGCTGTATTTGTATGTCAGTGTGTATATGTACACGCTGCTGACAAAGAAAACAATTAAAGAAATTAGTAATTTTCTGCTGTCTTCCCAACTGTTATTTATGATGTGTAGCAGTAAAACAGCTATTCCAAAATCAGCTGTAGTTCTCTTCAGTAAGATTTGTTTCTTCTGTGCCAAATTTTGCATTAACCAGATGGTTTTAAGGTGTCTTCAGCTGGAGAACAAGCAAGAACAGTGCTGAAGACTTAATTATTCCTTGCAGTAAATTCCTTCTGCAATAAATTCACAGGTTGTTAGACTTAATCTGTGGAAATGATTGTTAAGATTACTTGTGCAGTGAAAAATGCTTTTAAAATTTTGTCAAAACTAGCAGAAGTTCTGAGAATGCTAAGAAAATATTTTTTAATTAATTTTGCCTGGCTGGGGTAACCTTTATTAAGGACGAACTTTAAATGAAGTTGCAAATTCAAATGCCTTTCATAAACCATGAACGCTGCAGTTTTAATACGAAGATTTTAAATATATCCCATAATTGGAGGGGTCAGTTGGTAGATCAAGGAGGGAAATCTTGTACTGCCATTTCCAATGTATAGTTACTGTATGCATGTGCATTATTCACAACAATAGCAATATAAACTTGATTAGTACATGGTGTAGTCTCCTGGACGAACAATCTGGTTCTTTTCATTAAATTTCACATTGTACTACACGGGACAGAAAAACAGTTTCACCAAGAAGGAACAAAAACTATGTTCAGAGCTGTAAACAATGGCATATACAAAAGTAAAGCCATTCAGGCTTTGGATACATCCTCCTGAAAAGGAGGCTTAATTTAGTATAATGTACAAGGGGTTGGTTTGGGGTTTGGTTTTTTTTTTGAGTGTATATCTACTAAAAAAAAAGTACAGCTACTCAAACCTCTGCATAATATTCACTTTGATATGAACAGGTAGAACTCTGCAAATCTGTTTCCCTTCCTTTTCTACTGAAAAGCCAGAAAGACCATCTTGGTTGGGACTGTTTGTTAAGTGGTCTCATCAGAAAACAATTGTTCATGGCAGTCTAATTCTTAAAACAATACTTCATCTTTATTTGCAGATCTTAACTCAAGTAATGATGTTTAACAAATACCTTGTTTTAATCAGGTGAAGATAAGCCACTCAATTAGGATGCAAATAATTGCTCATCTCAGTTGGGTCATTTGGGGCCTGGAGGTGTTGCCATTTACAGGTAGATTTGGTGCTACCAGAGTATTGAAGCAGGAGGGAGGAGAAAGTGGGAATAAGGATTTAGGAACTTGCAGTCATCTTGCAAAATATTTTTTGATCACGGCATACAAAAACCAATCCAGTCCCTTTCTTCTGCAAGCTGTTCAGTTGCTCTTGATTTACAGCTGCAAGAGGTGTGAGAGGAAAATTGGATCCAAAATAGTGGTCACTGCATAGATGGTTCCAGTGAGTGTGTCACAGAGTGAATATTTAATTAAAAATAGTCAAACCTCTTTTCACTCAGTCATTCTATTTGGGCTTTAATTAAGTATTTGAATTATTTCAAAGGTGTGTAAAATGAGAGGAGAAAGATTACATGGGCATAATCCTTCCCATTTAAAATTATTTGTCTGCAGCTGCTTAAATCATAGCATTAGGAGTCAAATATAAACATGTTTATTTAACATCAGTGTTATCTGTTAGATTGTACATGGTTCATTAACATGGAGAGAATACTTTTTGTTTAATAGTGTGTGGGAGCTGCCAGAGGTCAGAAGAGGTTGTTTGTCTGAAGTCGAGATGGCATCTTGGCTTTGCTCTCATTTTGTTTGTCACCTCTGCTGTGTCCGGGAAATACTTCATTAGTGCTGTTCTAAGGTATTTTCCCTCGTGTTTATGTACAGAGGCTCTGTGGAAAGCTAGAAGTCTGCTGCAGGGCTGCGGTAAGGTTTACAGAGAATTTTAAGGAAGGTTTGTTGTAATTTGTGGAGGATTGTTTTAGTTGGGGTTTGATTAGAAAAAGTGGCTTGGAAAGGGAGGAGCAGCCGTGGAGAGGGGAGCCTGGGATGTTGTGGTGCCCCCAAAGTGCGTGGCTGTAAGTCATGGTATTTTGCAGAACTGGGGAGATGGGGTCCGATGGCTTGGGAAGTTCAGAGCGTTTTGTGTGCCCGTGAACAATGTTTTGTTGGTGTGGCTGGGTTATGGTCGGACTTGAAACAGCTGTACCTGGTGGTGATGCTGAGCTGAGACTCGAGAGGAGAGGTGGCACCTCTGTCTGCAGGGGACAGAGCAGGAATGGGCCCTTCAGTCGCGACAGAGCTTGTGGGGTGCTGTCCACTCTTTCTCTGGTTCACTAGAAACATGCTTGGATATATGAAACTCTATCAGGGACACTGGAAATACCTTGTATAGAAGTAACCACGGCCTCAAGTTTGAAAAGGTTACCTCAAATCTTTTAATATGATTTATGTATACAAGCTAATAGCCATGCACTGCACACAATGTTGAGGGAGAGATGTGCACACACACACGTATACACAATTTCATTTTTTTATTTGAGATTCTTGAAAGTGTTTCTGAACGTTTCTGACAAGTTGGTGAATTTCTCCAGCCTGATTTGGATGGTGGGGGCTCTTTGGGCTTTTTTTTGCCTTGGACAGAGAAGATAATTTAAATTTTTGTTAGAAAAAACCCAGAAAGTTGGCTTCTATGATTTTTATCAAGCAAAGACCCCTGGTAGATAATAACCAAAAGGCATAGAATAAAATGAGCATTATTGTAGAGATCAAAGCGTCTGTGGAAGATGCAACGTGAATGAAGCATACCACAAATGTGCAGTATTTTGAAAGCGTAACAGTAAAAATAGAAGGGATTTAAAAAAAATAAAGTGAACTTCTGTGTTGATTATAAGTTGTAACTGAAGTATACTGAGGGCCTGGATATTGTTTTTAAAAAGCCAGCAAAACAGCTATTTCTACAAAAAATAGTAGGTTCCCTCAGAAGGGTAGAGAGAGAACAAAAATAAGTGTTATGTTGGGGGGGAATGTCTGGTGTAGGTTTTTTTTTTCTTTGAGTTATTTTCAACAAGTACTTATTCTGTTCTGTATTTTTAAGAAATTATGTGGACAGCAATTTTGTTTCTTTACCAAGGCAGTGAAAACACCAAGAATCCTTTTTATAATTTGGAAAGAATGTCAAAAGAATGAAGTAGTTAAACCTAAGTGTATTAGATCATACGCCTTAAATGCATAAATAAGCATAACTGCAATCACAGAAACCAATGTTAAAACCACCAGGAAAACTCGCCCACAAACCCTAATGACTTAAAGGGAATGACCTCAGCCATTGTGAAATTTGTGCCTATTTGTTGACTGACATTTTTTTTTTGTAGAAGTAGAGTGCGGTTGGGGTGTGGGATTTTGTTGTTTGAAAGACTGCTGGGGGTTTTCTGTTGTTGCTGCCAGGTTTGAATACAAAGAGTGAAAATGGGATTGGGGCCGGGACAGCCTGGATATTATTTGGGCCTTAGCAATTTGAAAAGCAGGTGAAGGGTTTGTTATTGATGGACAGAGACTGGTAGAAATTGATTGAAGTTTGTTTTTCAGATGTTAGAAACTTCCTTGATGAGAGCCCATTTCTTACATATTCCCAGATGGTTTCCTCTTAAGGAAATGAAGGTTTAAAGTATTTGGTTACAAACCTGAGATTTCTTCATGTCCGTGTCTTTACGTGAGTGCTGCATGAAATGCCGGTATCATTCATCTCCCCTCTGCTTTTTGGAGAGGAAATTGATGCACGGTAGAACCTCAAGTTGCCTTTGCTGCAACACCACTTAATAATTCAGGGAAATGGAAGTCTTGAATTATTTCAACAATAATAGACTTCTTTGGGAATGTTTTTAAATAGACCGGTGCAACAAACTGCAAGCCTGGCCAGGGCCAAGTCACTCTGCACGCAGGGCTTCTCTCTGCTGCCTGCTTCTAGCAGTGGGCTCCTACTTTTCTCTATTGCAGTAATTAAAGAAGGTCCAGATTTAATTGCCCCTTCTTAGATGTGCAGAAAGTTTAAAGATTGGTAATTTTATGCTGTTTGGTGCCTAACCCTAGGCATTCAGTGTCATGGTGCAGAAATTCTCACTTGCCATCTCTGCTTTTGAGAAGGAAAACAGCCCAGCTAAATAAATAAAAATCCTAAATAAAAAGAACGATTTAATGCTAGTCAGCCCAGGTAGTAACTAGTTAACCCACAGAGAGCTGATGCTTCTCTCTATGCTGGAAAGGGCAGACTTCACAGGGAAACTCAACTGGAGTAGGAAAGCCTGGTACTTCCAAACAAAGACAAGGGAACATGGAGAAAATTTCTTAAACTCAGCAAATGCCTTAAAAACTGGAAATGCCTCTAGGATTACTCAGGCACCCACAAGAAACAGTGAGGGGAAAGTGGGGCAGGCGTCTGAATTTTTTTTTGTTTTTTTAAATAGGTTGAGTAAGCAAAGCAATCCAGGGGCCCCAGTTATTTACAACTTAGTCTGCGCACCATGCAGAGAGGCTCATCAGCTGTCTTAAAGGCAAGTTTTGCATCTATTGCAAATCGTGTCTTTTGACACATTTGATTCAGCTTTTTGCTGTGTAATTGTCCTACAGCTACTTTGAAATAACTTTGATCAGTTTTGAGTATAGATCTGTATCACCAGTTTTGATTCCCCCTGCGACTACTCTTCTGTGCTAAATTACCATCTTTAGAGTTTAATTGTGATTATCTGACAATTTTTTGATTGTAAGTCAAGTCAACATGTATTTACAAAATACTTTCAGTAAATGTTGACAATGTGTACTTCAGTTTTGTAAACTATGCAAATTTATTAATTTTTTCCTATTTCTGTGGCTGAAACAGCTCAAAATGTTGTTTAGAATTGAGCAATACTTTTTATTTGAAAGAGATTGTTTTTCTACCCTTTAACAAACTAAAAAGCATAAATTTTTGTGAAACATGACACTTTTGTAAGTAAAACATATGAATGTTACATTGGCTGTGTCCAAATTTTCCCTTTTTTTAATAGGCATGTTTTTTGCTAGCTTATGCTTTGTAAGTGCTATGTTGACCTACTCCACTGAGATGGAGTTAGGAGTAAGTCAGTCTTAATGCTTGTAGCAAAATAGAAAAATTTTCTCCTTCCTTGCGTTTAACTATGGGTAAATAGATCCAGTCCTGCTGCCACTGTAGCTCCCAGTCATTTCACTCGAATAAGGGTTGGCCCCTTATTGAGAGGGAACAGTTATAAATCTTCTGTACTTGTTGCACAAGTGCATTTAAAAAAAAAAAAAAATCACATCGTAACTGCTGTCAATGCAAGTCCAATTGACTTATTCAGTGCCTGAGCCTTGCAAAACGGGAGCAGGAATCGCCATCTTTCTGTGCTATCCGTGCTCATAGGCCTTATTTGCAACTCAGCAAAGGTTTTCAGCAGCAGTTAGCAAGAGCTAAGAAATCCAAGTCGGGTGGGAAGCCAGTACAGGTCCCTGAGAGGGAGGTACCGCAGCCCCTGCAGTAACAGTGATGTAACCTCCTGCACTGAAAGACCTTTGCAGTGATATGACTTAGTAATTGGTATAACATCTCCTCTGACCTAATACTCTTAAGTGTGTTGGTGGAGTTAGGTGTGTAGCAGGAAAATAAGGTAGGCACCAATTTTCTTTTTATTTATTGAAATAAAATCATCAAGATCCTAATTCCGTGAAGCCTTGGTAGCCTGTTGTATAAATACCTACTTTAGAGGAATCTTGGTTTTAATAAAATTCAATTCTCCCTGAATAAGAGGCAAGCTTAGGTCTCTGACCTAAAATACGTAATCATTCAGCAGTGCTGTAAATGTGTGTAACCCTGTGCAAGGCAGTGTAAGATATCTTATGTATGAAAATTTTGACAGACCTTTGCTGGCTCTCCTTAAAATGACTTTGCCCTCTTCAGTATCTCTTCACCTGAAATTTTAAGTTGTGGATTCAAATAAGGTGTAATCTGCCTATTATGTATGATTTAATTGTGTTTGTTTGGCAACCATCCTTCCTGTTCACTGCAGTAGATTAATATAATTTGGGGAAGACACATGGATGGGGAGGGGGACTAGAGAAGCAAACTGAGTCTTCTGTAAAATATTTGAGATCGAGCAAAACTTCTGGGCTAGATTAGTTTTGAAACACCACTTATGCCCCCCTGCAAAGTAGTAGGAGGGGGTGGAGACAAATGCTTGATTTGGAATTGAAAGTAATAAAGGATGCTGCTGCTAATGGCGCTTTCCTTCTTAAAGCCCAGTGTTTCTCCTTCCCCCGTCCCGCTCCTGCCACAAATCAGGATTATTCAATCACAACAGTGGTTTAACCATGTCTGTGGTGGAGTGGGATCGTTGCTTAACGATGCACGGAAGCATTGTGCCCTGGTTTAGGACAGGAAGTGGAAAACGAATATTGTTTTGAACTTGAACTTGGTAAGCAGACAGAAAGTAATTATCAGAGCTGGAACTCCCGCGGGGGAAGTGGGGGAGTAATGCACTGTGCTTATAAGAAGCACTGTGGGATCTTAAATATCTAGTAGTGTTTAACGCTTTGGTTTTACATTTCTGCTTTTTAATTGATCTTCCACTCCTCATTTTTTCCTTGGCAAATAGAGGAAGAAACAATTGCATGTAGACTTCATGTACTGTATTTATTGACAGACACCCACCCGCCCTCCCTTTGCTGGTGGGGCACAACTCTTACATTTCTGTCTTGGTCCTGGTGTTACTTTCAGTTGTAAAATGAACTCTTTCACTGCCTTGTTTACTTAATGGACCTATTATAACATGGAAAATTGGCTTAATTGGTGATTAAGAGCACATAATTGTATGTGAAGCCGTAAGCCACTTGGGTAGTATTTAGTATTAATTATAAACTATAGAAATTTAACTGTCTTAGAAAGTAGAAAACCCCACTGAAAAGATGTGAAGTCTGCATAGTTGTGAAGTTAACATTTTGAGTATCACCTTTTTAATAACCTATTACTATTAAAATATTACTGATGATTTAATAGAAAAAAAAATTGAAAAAAGGCAAAGCTCTGCCTTCATGGAATGTTTTGCTGTATTTCAATGACCTGTGCCTTTGCGAACTACCAAAGTGTTTTGGGTTTTTTTTTGTTCTACTTTGTCTGCTACTTTACAAGTTCTTCAACAAAGAATAGTCAGTGTAAGACTTCACCTTTTCTTCCAGACTGTGGTATCTTCTGTAGATTTTTTTAAATACTGTTCCCTATTAAGTCAGATAATTAAAAAAAGAAGGAAAAATATTTTTGTGATAACTTTTTGAAGGTGATACTTCTATGGTAGGTACGTGGGTTTTTTGGTCTCAAAAGGGAATGATTCCTTATTTTAAAAATAACATTAAAAATGTAAAAGTAAAATTACATTAATTTTCAAGGTAAAATTAAATACATGTTCTTTATGATAATGTCTCCCTGCTCAAGTTCACGAGACTATTTTAATCTTACGTTAACACAGTTGTGGGATTCTTTATTTCTGGTGAAGTTTTAAAGGTAGTAAAATTAAGTCACTTTAAAAGAAAATTGTGTGATGATTTATTGTAGCAGAGTAGGGGAAATTCCTCTAGAGATTTTAATATCTTCCACCTGGTATAGAAATGAAAAGAAAATATTCTGTAGCTGGTGACTAATTTGTCACTAATACCCAAGGGTTCCTTCATTACAATGCAAAGATGTCAGTTTTAAGAGAAACGTACAGTGAAAAAAACGAGTGCAACTTCCCGTTGCAGACACTTACAAAAAGGAGAAAAATAAAGATCTGGAAAGCAGCCGAAGCGGTGTGAAGGAAGGCTCTGAAGCTATCAATCAGGGAAAAATGGTTGGGGAAGGATTTTACCTGCAGGCTTCAGTGGAATTCATTAGGACATGTTCGAGGAGGAAAGTCACTCGATACGACTCCAGAGGAGGAGCTCTGACATGCAGTAATGCCCATGCTGACGCTCAGTTCTCCTCCAAAGTGTGCGTACTGCATCCTGGTAATTGTTTGAGGAGAAACTGTATTGTTAAAAAAAAGTCACGTTGTGCTTACGGATGGCTTTTGTACTTTATCACAATGTTAAGTGAATTGGGTCCAAGACTTACGGTTCACATGAAAACGCTGCTAGACAGTATCTGCAGCTACTGACACCTCAAACCTGACAACAAAGATTATGGTGTCTCTGCCACATCAATGTCTTGACAAGTCATTTTTCCCAGTGGAGAGCTATTCCAGTGTCCAGACGCTTGTGTAGTGTCATCACTTTGCCTTTTGCTGCAGTAACAAAACTTTGACTCTGCTCCTGTCCTTCCAGTACTGCGGTTTCACAACAGCTCAGTATAAGGAGGGGGAACATGAGCCATTGCAATACCAGGAGAGAGTGGAATGAGGATTTCGGTCTCCCTCCCATAAGAAACTGATACTGCACTCCTGTTGTTCACGTTTTACTGTGCCTACTCACATACATGAATATTGGATGGAAGGCATCTGCTTATAACCAACTTTAGAACTGTGAAGTAGGTGATGGGCAATGGCAGCAAAGTGTCAGCCTGTGAGAGCAGAATATCTGCAAGCAGCCTCTGTTGTCCACTTTACTGGTGCAAGAATTGCAGCAACTGGTCTGGCTTCTGCTGCAGAAGTGGATGCTCTCAGATGGAGCAGATATTGCTATCCCGTGCCACTGCAGCAGCAGCAGCAATCTAGCTTCTTGAGGGATTTCTGCTTTGCTGTTCCCCTGCTTTTTAGAACAACCCAAAAAGTCATTCAGGAAGTGCGTTAGCTGTAGATATCTATGACGGAAGTAATGATTCAGTGTTAGGACTGCAGTGATGTTAGACATTTGGGAAGAAGTAGCCAGTACTGCACCAAACAATGTACATGTTAGAAACAACATGTGCGACAACTTCATCATAAAAGTGTTTATGTAGCAGGGGAAGCCCTGGCATGTCCTGCAGACTCCAGGCCAAGTTAACACAGTCCTGTTTCTTGCTAGAGAGTAAGATTTAATCTTGACCATTCTACAGTTAGTTAGAGAAAAGAAAGATTTTATGTTCTATCAGAAGCAGATTATTGGAAAGGAAATGTATTGGGTTTGCTATGTTTCTTTCAGTTTTAGTGTATTCAGTCAGAGCACTGAGGTGAATAAGAAATACTTTTTTATGTGTAGTAGGTTGACCTTGGCTGGTGGCCAGCTTGTCTCCCACTCCCCATCCTCAACAGGTGGGGAGGAGAAAATAAGATGAAGACGCTCGTGGGTTAAGATAAGACAGGGAGATTGCTTACCAATTACCATCACAGGCAAAACAGACTGGACTTGGAGAAAATTAATTTATTGCCAGTTAAAATAGCGTTGTATGGTGAGAAACAAAGGCAAGAACTAAAACAACTCTGCCCACCCCCTTTCCGAGGCTCAACTTTGCTTCTTCCTTCCCTGTTCTACCTTCTCCAGAGCGGTGTGGGGGGTGGAGAATGGGGGACTACGGTCAATATGTAACATTTCCTTTCTACCACTCCTTCCCCCTCCTCACACTTCTCCCCTGCTCCCGTGTGGGCTCTCTGTGGGCTGCAGTTCCTGTCAGTAGAACTGGCTTCAGCCTGGTCTCTCCAGGAGTTGCAGGAGAATCTGCTCTGGCACCTGGAGCACCTCCTTCCTGCCTTTCTCTCAGGCCTTGGTGCAGACCTTACAGGGCTGTTGCTCTCACGTTTGTCCTTTCTGCCATACTGAATTTTGCCCTTTCACAGGGGTGCCACTGGCTTCTGTGATGGGCTCAGCCAGGTCCTGCTGTGGGTCTGTTGCAGAGCCAGCTGGAACCGTGCAGGGCAGCCCCTCACTGACCTCTCCTCACAGAGGCCCCTGCAGCTTCCCCCTTCCAGCGCCTGGGTACAGACACCTGATCCAGTATGACAAAACCAGCACTTTATCAATTCATACCGGACTGTGATCTGGAGCAATTGCACATCCCATCCTGTGGGAATTGCTGCCAGTTTTAGAGCATTTTACAAGAGGGAAGGATGGGGAATGGTGACACAGAAAGTCAGCCTTGCTTAGCCTGTGTCCCACCTGAGGTAAGAGACAAGTCTGTTAATAAGAAGCAGTCCCTGGTGACTGAAAGCTAAAATTAGATGCACCTTTTCAAAAGTCTCTGGGTTGATGCCAAAAGGCTGTTTGGGCATCTTGTGCGCACAAGTGATCTGCACAGAAAATTGAACTTGTGCTTTACTGATGTTTAAGGACTGTATTTTTTCAAAAATAATCTAATCGCACTTGTATAGTAACATGCTGGCTGTTGAAATGTGTAGTCTTTTAAATGACTACCTGAACTAGGGGCATGTTTTTTCCATGTTCAGGATCTTATATTTGCTAGATCTGTTTTCTTGAGAGTTTTGTTTTTTTGTTTTAAGTTGCTTGTAATTTTGTAACTGTTCTGAAGATGGGAAAGGCTGCTGTAGGGGACCTGTCCTTCTCTCCCTCTCTCCAGAGGCCAAGTCTTTTTATACATTTGGGGTTTTTGTGTGTGTTCTATTAATATTCATATCAAGAGTGTAGAAACAGGTGAGGTGGTCTTGCCATCAAATGATGGCCATCCTCTGATTTTAATCATGTATCCAGGGCTTAAGTAACATTTAAAATTTCCTTCAGACATTGGCTTCAGGGCTTTTCAAGCGATTAACCTGGAGCTTGTATGGCATTGTTCTTCTACCTGATTTATGCTATAAAGGAAAATCTGTGTTCCGTTCCATGTGAGCCACTTGCCATTCCTGATGGTGATGGTAGCTCTGCACCTAGGAAGGGCTTGGAGTGTGTAGGGGAGACTTTGTCTGAGGAGGGCAAAGGATCCTGCTGTCCTCAGTGGAAGTAGGTTTACTTTGAGAGGGATCTTGCCAAAGACTTGCCTGTAGCTGCTAACAAGGTGGTAAGTGAAGATGACTACATGGTGCTAGTGTTATTGCACATATTAATGTGCCAGATGCTCTGCTGGCAAACTAACATTCTGTTGGGCTTCTTTCTTCTTCTCAAGAGAGCCTTACATTTATGCTTTTGTCCTGGGAAGCAAGTTAGAAAAGTAATCTGAATGGCAGTCAGCTCAGGAGAGAGCTCTATATAAGCATTTTTATGCTTAACCTGACAAGCCAAAGTCTTGCCCCAAAATATTGTCTGCCACTCTACAACGAAACTGTCGGTCTTTCATTAATCATTCAGTGGTCCTTTAACTATATGGTAAACAAAACCCACCAGGCCTGTGTTGTCCTGCTTGCAGGCGATTCTCTTTTGCTCAACACCTCATGCAGAACTTGGTTTGAAACCCAATCTAGCGAGGTGCAGTCTCCCCCAGCAGACATACTATTAATGGCCTAGATGTCTCTTTAATGAAAGGGTTTTGTTGTGCCAACACATGCTCTCTGTCCTTCCTCAAGTGGATGCTCTCAGTGTTGATGCAGATACCACTACCAGAAGAAGTAGTATGGAACCTGCAATCTTGTGGTCACTGGAACTTAAAATTCTGTAATTATTCTTGGCATATACTCTTAAAGATTAGTGCATACTGGGCTTTTTTGAGAATCACTGAAAATCAAGCCCTGAGTTGTGTCATGGGTTTTTTTGTAGTGCCTCAAATGGTTGATACACCCTTGTGACCTCTAGAAGCGCAGTTTGGATTGTAATCCACAAATCAAATGTTGGTAAAGAAGAAATAGCTGGGATGTGACTTGCGGAGGCATTTTTTCAGATGGTCCCCTGACAATGAATGGTGAAGTGCTTAGAAGTTGGAGTATGCAAAAGCAAAGTTAGGGCTTGGTTGCCAAAATCTGACTACTTTAACTTGCGGGTTGACTGAATATAGGTATGCTTTGCCCTGAAGTCTTAGCCTAGAAGTTACACAGCAGTTCCTGACACTGTAAATTTGAAGATTTCCAGGCTCATTTAAATTCTGTCAGCTATGGCTTGTGTTCAGTCTTAAGCATTTTTCGCTTCAGGTAAGAAGGCCTGAAATAATCAGTCCTTGGGAAGGAAGCTGTGTTATCCTGACATGAGTTTAAAAGAAATATTTCTCCCAGATTGTAAATGTCCAAAATACACTGCTCAGATTTGTTCTGCTGAATATTAACTTACAATGGTGAAGGTAAGTGACTGTAAAGGTAATTTTAATGTTTAATTAGTTGTATGCGTGATTCATACTTTTTTTAATTGTCATTCCAATGTCTTGCCAGCCTTGTATTTTTATACTGCTGTGATCTGTGAGTTTGCATTTCGAGGCGATACTTGTGGCGTGGTGGCCACCAGCTCTCATCTTTGATGGACATACTAAGTGCATTTTTGATCTGAGGATTTTGACTCTCTAGATACCGACAAGACAGATTTTTTTTTTTTTTTTTTTACAGAAAAGAGATATGATCCAGTTGTCTTCAACAATGAGTGTAATTTCAGAAGAGTAAAACCTTATGCTTATCCCTTAAAAAGCTCTTCAGAAAAAGAATTGCATGGAGGAAAGAACCTGCCAAGCTTTCTTCTACTTAAAAACACTTACAAGTACCCTGTAGCCAGCCACTATATTCACTGATACTAAACACCAGTGAGAATCTCCCACCAATTCCTAAATGCTATTTAATTTTCTAGTTACCTGGTAGAGCTTTTTGGCTCTGTTTTTTAACTGCAGTAGATGGCTGCTAAGGTGTATGCATGACATGAAGTAAACCCTCAAAGTAGTTTGAAACCCCTGCAAATAGGACAGTGCTGCAAATACCTAAAGTAGAAGTAAGAATTGCTGGCTCAAAGTCTGCACATGAGTGTAGTTTATGGTTTAGGTGGGGTGGGCATAGTCATCAAAGCCATGTTAAATTAATCTGTTTGTCAGTTAACATTAAAATAGTAAAAGTAGTGCCAACTTCAACTGTATTAGAGTATTTAATTGTAATTGTGTGTTTACAGGAAAGTACAGGTAGCTGTCACCTAAGCAGTGGAGTAATTTGGGCAGACTGTCTTACTTGGCATTACAACTACAGTCACCCTGCAAGCAGCAGGACCCTCCTTACAGCAGTCCTGTTGATAGATTGCAGTTGTGTTTTCAAGATTTGATTAAGCTGAGAGCTGTGTTGACATCAAAAGAAGTGGCCTCCTCAGCCTGGCTGCATGTTCCTGTCTCCTCCTCTGTGTTGGTGCTATCAGACATGCTACAAACTGGATCAACTTGCTGATCTGGCTGAGAAGAACATCAGAAAAAAAATCAGTTTGTTGGTCTGGCTGTAAACAGACTTGTGTCACTGCAGGAGTCTGCAGGAGCTTGTGGCTGGCCTGGGGAGAGGAGAGGGTTGCATCTTTGGTCAGTAGGAAGGTCTTTGAATTTTTACAATCATTTGAAGATAATCAAATCCCAAGATAGATGATGATACAGTTTTGCTATTGCCCTTGATAACTGAACTGCCAGACAACAATTTGGGAAAGAAGTAAATTTGTAAGGTCTAGTCAACTTACTATTCAGGATTAATCAGCCTGATGTTTTAGTTCAGGCACTTTTTCATGTTCCCTCTTTTATTTGTGCATTTAATGTATAAAATTCCAACCCTTACCTGGCTTGGACTTCCAACAGCATGTGCCAAGTCCTGTCTTCACCTGGTTCCCAAAGGCACTTTTGGGTAGGTATTTTTGAAATGTGCATCTTAAGCACATTCCAGAGGAGGTTCAGAGTAAGTTGTGGCGTTTACTGCTGCTTTCTTTTAAGACAGCCAGAGAAGCTGGAAGAAAATCATGGTTGTGTATTGAATGATAAGAGTGCTTGCCAGTCCTAGGAAGCCCAGGGTGATTTCCTCCAGGCACAGGCTGTGTGTGACATCCTTAGTGGCTAATAGTAACACACTGATTTCATTCCTATCTGGGATCTTGTCAGAAGTGACTTGCCCAAAATCTAACATGTTAGTGGGACAGTGATGAGAATCAGGAACCCTAAATTTCTGGGTTTCTGAAGTCATTGGTGCATTGGCTACTTGAAGACCTCACTGAAATGAGCTATAGCAATCCCAATTTTTTGGTTGCAATTTGTACAATTTGGAAATGGTATTTTAAAGTAGCATTAACTCTCCCTTCAAGTAGGGTTGGTAGGATTGACTGAGTAGCAGTTTTAATTACTGAATATAGGTTATATATATACAAGAAAAACTCTCTGACAAAAGCATATTATATCTTGGCTTTTAGTACTAACCAGCTCAACTTTAATTTCACAGCTTGCTGCCAACAGCTGCCTTACTAAGATATAGTACTCATATTATTCATAATAAATGAAATTTCACAAAAAAAAAAAAAAGAAAACTTTGTTCCAGCTGGATTGAAAAGGCAGTTGGAGCATTTCTACGCTGCATATAAAGCTGCCATCCACATAAACATTTCAAATTACTTTTTAATAATCAGGATCAGACCTTTTCTTACTATTGAGGCAAACGCAAGATATTAGAAACATACAATTTCATTCAAAGTCCATTAGTTATTGAATCCTGTCCAAAGTTAAGTATTTGAAGTGTTTTGGGAGAAACTCACCTTTTAGTTTTGGGGTTTTGACAACCTACTTGGATGAAAACCCTGAAATGAGCAGACCACTCTAGTCCTGCTTGGTAGCGCTCGGAGGGATGTTAGTTACATCATTTGGTCTTGGAGCTGTTGCTTGTGTATTGTTGAAAGCCCTGCAGCTGATGAGTGCTTGCCCAGACTACCAACGGGAATCTCAGTTAAATTATCACACGGCCTCTCTGCACATGGTAGAGATTAATTCTCATAGCCACAAACAGAATGAATGCTTTGTACTTAGTACCACAATGTAAGTTCATGCTGAAATACAGTGCCAGTAACCAACTCCTTTACCAATAAATTCACAGTTCTAATACCCATGTGTTTTTACAGCATCCCGATCCCAAAGGATCAAAGAAACACTGATTTATTTAGCTTTGGGTCCCATCCCTTGTTGTTCTCACTCCTTCTCCTTGCTCCCCCTGAGCATGAAAGAGCCATATATGATACGAAACCAACTGTTGTTGTATAGTCCACAGCAGGGAGGGACA
>VYZV01042797.1:0-10715 GCA_013401275.1 Pandion haliaetus
CCATGTATTTCTTGTTTTATCCACTCTGGTAATTGATTTCACACCTTATCTTCTATCAGAAATAGTCCTAAAACATAAGAAAATACATTCATATTTTTAAAACCAAGCAAAGTAAGGGAAGTCCTAAAAAAGGCTTCCTTCAGCTAAGTTAATCTGCAAAACCAAAGTACTAGAAGCAGAGGTTTCCTTACACTCCCTACTTTTTGGTTGCTGGTTGCCTGGCTTATGAGTATCAAAAAACACTTTGGAAAGCTCAGAAATACATAGAGAAAGTTTTGAAGCTTTCAACAATTCCCAAAAATACTTGCCAGAATGTGATGAGCTTATGACATGCCTAATTAAACAATGACTTGCTTATTCACTCACAGGGGAGTGACACAGAGAGTGTATTTTAACCATCTAATCTCAAAAATGACAAATAAACCCAACTTCTCACTCAAGCTGTTGGCAGCTACAATCAGAAAAACAGAAGCATCAAAGGTACATGCAAAATAAATTAGAAACATTAACTCAGATCTTGACCAGTTAATGCTTTTCACAAGGTGAACTAAAGACAACTTTGAGGAACAGCTTTCTGTTGAGTAGTAGAACAATGAAATAAGAAAACAAAAACAAGTTACCTACGAAAACAGAACACAAAACAAACCTGAAATGTGTCAAGGCAGTCAGAAGACCCTTGAGGCAGAATATATGTAACAGCTGTTATGAACAGCACAGAGATGGCACTCGGACATTTCTTAGCTCATACACTGAAACAGAAATGATGGAATACACTACTCATCACGCTTTTTTTAGAAGAATAGATGGACTTTACACACAAGTTATTCAAGGGCTTAATACAAGCCTCGCCAATACATTTTATATGGACAAATATATCCTAGGCGCATAAAGGAAATTAAAAGCAACTGAGCACTGGTACATTCATTGCAAATAGCCCTGCATTCCCATCTGTAAGAAGTCTGTCATGAAAGCTATCCTTGATTATCTGCTAAGAAAAGTTACCATCAGGAAACTTTGCTCATACTATTTTTGATAAAACCAAATGTTTTTCATGTTTGCACTGTTTCATCAAGCCATTAAGTCACCTTCCTGCTTAGGTATTTCTCCTACTTCATCAAAACCGAAAAGCTGAACTGGACCAGTTGCATTTAAATCAGTGCACAGATCAATAATCATCTCGTAGACTTTTCTCCAGTTGAATGCTTTCATTCTACAACATTCATTGGGAAATCCCACCCTTGAAAAGATGATTGCCAGCAGAAGACAAAGGCAAAGGCATAATTGTATCAGCGTCAGGATTTCTGGGAGTCCACCTGCCACACCTGAGCAGACATTCATAAAGATAAAGAAGCTGCATCATTCTCTTGCTTTTCTTTAGAATTATATAGGTAGCTGGAGAGCGGGTACATCTACTATGTCTATAATAAGGGAGATACAGGCGTAGCAGAAAATTGTTACGTGACAAGTGTTATTTGCCTCTGTGACTCCTAGACATTCAAGAAAAACACTTCAGGAGTCTTCAGGGTATGAAGGTAAGTTTCAGGAAGAGTAAGAAAAAAAATCATTAGTGTACTGGTCAAGAAAAAATTACAGACACAAATCTGAGTAGACTGCTACTAAAATTCAGTATTGAATTTTAAGGGATTTTTCCATTCTTATTTTTGACATTTTATCTTTCTCAAAATAAACATGCAAAACCACTTAAGATGTACATTCATTCTCTCTACAACTATTTCCTCCTTGAGATTTTATCTCAGTAGAAATATGCTTACTGGCTGAAAGAGTAAAAGATTAAGCAACACACAAGTCCAGGAGGGAAGAGAGCACCCAAGCCTGTTTATGAAGTTGCAAATAGATGCCACTAAAATGAACAGTATGCAATGTTAGTGATAAAAAAGAGTCAAAACAGTTTTGTTTTACTGGCTGCTGATTTAGGGAGAAAAGTGCTCACCCAGGGGCAAATACTTCTTTTGTTATTATTAACCAAAGCACCATAACATGCAGATACACACAAATACTTGAGCAGCCAATAAAAAGCACTTAAGAAACAAACTGAAGCAGCATAAAAGGAAAATAGAAATATAGGAGTAGAAGACAGCTGGTGTTTAGAATTAAATACACTAAACACTTAATGTTTCAAGAAGTCAAATTACCTTCAGAAGCAAACCCACAGCTTTGTTTACAAAGGAACTGTTTCCTACCCTGCCCACCCTCAAATACAGAGGTGACCCACAAATATAAAACCAGAGACAAGACAGTAGTGCAAAGTGCTTGTCCAAATAATGACCAACTAAATAGGTGGGGAAGCAGCAAAATAATTTAAGAGGTAGACTGACCAGCAAGGACACAATGGTATTCTGGAAACCCATTAAAGGCTACTGCGTGTGCTAAAGATTGAACTCAAATTCCACTGCTTTCAAGTAGAAAAAAGTTTCCCCATGGCAGCAAACACCAATAGCGTACATGTCTGAAGAAAGAAGTAGATAGTTCCAGGCTAAAGGTTAAAAAAAGACACAACACCTTTGGGTGTAAATAGTGTATTTCACCAATAATTCAAAATTTTTTTTAGCAATGTTGCTCAAACCCCTGAGAAGTGTCATCTTGCAAAGACAAGTATCCAGAAGTGTAGAACTGGTCGCAAGTGAGAGGTAGCTCGTTAGTGGCTCATGTTACACGGGATTTTCAAAGTCTGAACTATGGCTCCTGACAGAACTGTAACATGCTTGGCTTGTATGTATCTACCTCAAAATCTGACACACAAAAATACAGCACATGAGAGCAAACACATTTGTAGACTACAACCTCACACATGAATAGGCTTCCTTGTCATTAATGTGTCCGTGAGATCAGTTTCATCTTTACTATAGGAAAAGCCTGACTATGTTCCCACATAGAAATCACATAGTGCTGCTCCATATGATGAGCTAAAAAAACCCCAACTGCAGCAGTACCCAAAAGATTCAATACACTTGAGCTTCAAAAGAAGTTAAACCATCAGTTGCACTGCAGTAAATCAAAAGTGCCTTCCTGTTAAGTATAAAGAATTAGAAATGAAAGAGAAGGCAGTAGAAGTTATGGTATTTATTTTTCTGCTCTATAACATACCAAAAACATTAGCTTAAATTCTTGGAAATTGTGGGATGGATGAGCTTAGTTACTCATTATAAACAAACACTACTTCTGGTATGAAAATAAAATTACTCTAAGTAAAAAAAGACCCCAAAAATTTCTCCAGAAAGGGAAGAACATTGAAAAAAAAACCAAAACCAAACAAAAAAACCAACCAACTTTGCTTGACCCAAAATAACAGAACTTTATCTCAGCTACAAATATAAATCTTTGTTCTATTTACCAGTTCAGTAGACCATTGCTGCTTTATCCCACCTCCCTCCTTGCTATTTCCAAGTCCCTTCACACTTGCTTGAATACAGAAAGGCACAAGCACATCGTTAGGCTTGAGACTACTTGTCTTTTTACTCTCTTGTCGTCATAACATTAAGAAAAGCTAGCACACAGGCAAAAACATTTTCACTGTTAGCACTGTCAGGCTGCCAAGAGAGAGTGCATAATCTCTTTCCTTGGAAGTTTTCATGACCTGACAGAACAAAGCCCTGGGCAACCCCATCTGAATTCAGTGTTGGGCCTGTTTTCTGCAGGAATTTGTACCAGATGACTTTGTAAGGTCCTGTGTGAATTATTCTATGAACGTGCAGCCCCTGGCTCCTTCAGAAAGCCTCTTTACATATCTCTAGAACAGCACAGCAGCAGTTGTGTTGGCTACAATTCCTGTATGACAACCACCAGTATTCTCCTGTCATTTCATTTTTCTTCCCAATTATCTTTCTACATCCACCTATTATTTCTTAAATTCTCTAAGCTCTTTGGAGTTTCCCTTTGTTCTGCATTCACATGTCTAGCACTTGGAGTCCTGGATTTGTGGCTAAGGCTTCCATAAAATACAGCAATAGAAATAAAATCAAAACTGAAGTAAAATAAAGAAAATGACTGAATTATCAGACTCAGGTTTAAGGACTACCTAAAAAGTAAGATACACTTGAGTGACAATACACTTCTTAGTTTCTCAGTAGTTAGGAAAAACAGATGGAAAGACTAAAACGTAATGCAAATGACCAAATAGATATGGCAGGTCTATATATCCTTTCCCTATTATTGTAATGTACTTGTGAATGAATTCTGATTGCAGGGGAATGTGGAAGGGAAAAAACCCAAACTGTTTAATTTTTAAGAGACTGCCTAGATTTATATTGCTGAGAGGAAGGAAAGGAATCGTTTCAGATCACCATTCTTCAGATGGTGTATTTGACAAGAGAAACAACCATTCAGATTTCACTGGAGAGAGAAAGGAAAAATATTTTTACTAAACTGAGTATCTATTTAATGCAGATATACTCTTAGCCACTAGTTATTCCTTGCCAAGACAAATACAGGCATAACTCACATACTACCTTTCAAAATCACTTGAGTCATACCTTTAACCTGACATGCCAAGATAGAAAAAGCAGTGAGAGCTGCCTGCATCACTTTCCAGTTACCTATTTCTCACTGGCAAACTGTTCTTTTTACTATTTTTCTCCTAAGATAAAGCCGGTTTGTAGTTCTGCAGGTGAGTCATGGACATTGGTCTGACATTGTGGTAACAAACACCACAGATCCAAAGGAGCAGGAGTTGGGAGAGGCAGAAATCCGGCACAAGAAGAAATAATTTTATTGGCATGGACATCAAAGAAGCTGAAGTTCAAAGCAGTAAAGTTAAAAAAACCCCAAACCCCAACAACCTTTCAGTTAATTCTCATTCACTGCATTGGATTGTTCATCAAAATTAATGATATGGCATAGGCTCTAACACTGTGCACCAGATGATAAGCAAATCAGAACATCTGATGAATGTGTCAGACCCCTGTGCTTGGAAGTGACAACATAAATGCCAGCAACTGAGTTTTGGTGGGTATTTTCTTCCTGTCTAAATTTTAAAGAGGAAAAAAAACCCACCTGGAGCAGGAGAAACATGCAATCTGACCAATACTCCCCCCTCCAGCTCCCAGGTCACTTACTAGGTCACTTCGAGGTGCTTCCTGATAGTCTGCTGAAAAGCAGGACATTGAACTTCTTGTGCCGTTGCTCTCACTGGCTTGCCGTGGATGCTGTGCATATTGCCTATATGTAGCACTCTTTGGGGTCCAGCGAAACAGGTTGATTGACTCACGAACACAACGCTCAATATCAATCTCTGATCAGGGATTTAAAGAAAAAACAAGAAATGCAATCGTGAAAAACCAATAAGGCCAATTCACCTAGCTATGACATTGCTAAAAATATATATAGATATCCATCTATACCTCTGTCTGTCTGTCTCTCTCCCCCCCTTAAAAGGCACATAGTTTTCAAAAACATTTTCCCATTAAAAAAAAACACTTAGAAATTTTTTATGAGAAACCAGTAAAGATGTTTTGAGCATTAATTTTATCCCTAGTTATGTATGGAAACACAGCAAGTGGTTTAAGAGAAGCGTAACAGAACTTTAACCAATGCAAAGACAAGAATATAATTGAAGCCTAGTCATTGTAAGGCATCTTCATTAGGTATCTCTGCAAGTCAGACTATTGACTCTTAAATGTAAGTACATGCAATACATCAAAACTACATTTCACGCAATGTATAGACATCAGGATTTTTGGATCAGCTGTCTTATTGGTCAGTTAAACACTGCTGTGAGCTAGACTGACAGCTTTCAGTTGTTGAACTTTGTGTGGCCTGCCATTTTGACAAAGCTACGTTATCGGTTTGCTGGAAAACAGGAGTTCTCAACACTAATTTGTGCTTGATGGCAAATACCATGGATTTGGTTTAGAGGCTTAAAAAAAAAAAAAAAAAAAAAAAAGAACGTCCAAAACCCAACCAGACATTCACAGTGAAACACTCTGGCTGAAGGAGTGAAGTGCAGTGTGTGACAAAACACTGTGCAACTTGGGAGGAAAGCAAATGGGAAGCATCCTAAAATAAACTGCGGTCAAATTAGCAAAGCATAATGAAAAACATATGCAAAAGAAAAAAATAAAAGTAAACCTATTACAAACATCATTTTTGCAACACAAAGCATCCCGCATGTATCTGCTGTCTTCTAACAAGATGTAACACAAAAATAATTTACTTTTCTATCACTATAAAAAGACCAGTTAGTTTTGCATCTCCTGCCTGAAGTCTCATGAAGAGAAAAACTATTCTAGCTTACATTTTACAACAAACCTAACGTAGTTCCCCAGACAAACAACAGGTACATTAGCACTTCTTTCTTGTGTCTGGCCCAAGCATCTTGGATGATTCATTGCAGCACTCAAAATTTAGAAGATTGAAGCATCAGCTTCTATGAAGAAAATAGAGGCACTGTAGCCAAGCTTTATCTGTACATCTCAAACGGATTTGATGTGTTGCCATCAATCAGGGAGTTACTGCAGAAACCTCAGTCATTTAGCAGGGTGGCGAGCAAAAGAAGCTGAAATTGAAGATTGGGGCAGAATATTCCAGCTGGATGAGGTTACTCACTTTGTTTAAAATCTGAAGGAATGATGTGATCTACTAATCTCCCTTCCAAAAGGCTGTCCTTATTCAGGTAGGATACAACCGACAGCATATGCTTAAATAGCATTGAAGACAGCATGCTTACATGCTATCTTTCTTCTGAAAGTCTGAAAAATCTGGGACTAAAGCTGTGGTTTTCCTAATTTTAATTCTAGCTTTAAAACCTTTTCGTGGATATGAAAGTAAATCACAATTTTCCTTAATGATATCAGGTTCCCTAGCTACTTGGGGTTAATACTTGCCACAGATAAATGAACAACACAGGATCTCAACAGTAAGTAGCAATTTTTCATTCTGTGATGAAAACATATTAGATTTTTCATTTTGAATATATTATAATGGAATGTTGTTATTTAGTATCATTCCCAAGGAAAATCCACGCAACTGGAAAATTTTACAGAATTTCTAAATTCAGGTAGAGACAGCAGATGCCTTTCACTAGTTATTATTCCTAGAATACACTCTGAAGCATGGTCATTACAGTTGCACTTCCTCTACATTTCTGAAGACTCATTTCTAAAAAGTTGAGAATTTAAGTTCAAAACTATAGTACACTTATGGTTTTTGTTTTTTTCTGTAAAGAGACTGCTATAACTGTGAGTTACAGCACTGTCTCCTAAGATTCTTAGCTAAGAAAATTTTAGCAGTATTTTTGTGATAAATGAGATGAAAGCAGAATTTAGCCAGTAAAAAAAAAAAAAAAAAAATAAAAAAAAAGGAATTATATTCGTTTATGCATGTGCATTGAGGATCTGCAAAGCTCAGGCTTGGCAAGNCTGGGGGATGGAATAGGAATGCTATGGGCAGTAGAAAGTTATGAAAAAGCTGAAAGCAGAAATTGACAGCGTTAAGCATTGAGACAGACTATCAAAATATTCTTCCTAGAAACAAGGTCCGTAATTCCGAAAGGAATCTATTTACAGAAGTGGAAAATGCAGCAATGCGTTTCCCTAAAAACAATAACCAGTTCTCACACATTAGGGTGTAAGTAAAAAATTTAGGAGTCTGTTGTTCTGTGATTCTTGGCTGTTTGGTTTCTCATTTCTTCTAAGCAGCATTTCAGGAGGACAGTGGCCATGGCTGAAAATGAAATTCCATGGAACAACAGGGAGTTTTAAATGGTTTGAGAGGGAGGCCATCAAAAGCCTAACAGCGATTTACAGTCTGCTGATTAATTAATCTGCTTCTAAGTAATGCAAAATAAAAATATAACAAGTAGATTGTGGTTTCCACAAATAATAATAATAATAAAAAGTATACACGTAGGTACCTGTATGTATATGTATGGGAATGGTCAACATTTATCACCTACAAGGGAGACAAGACTATTGGTAGTACAAGAAATGACTCACATTCTTTTTTAAAAACCAATTCGTTTCAGGATACTGGAGATTAAGACAACATTAAACTGGTGTAAATATTTACAGAATATTTATTAGTCACATTGCATGAGCAAGCTTCACACTTGGGTAACCTTTAAGCCCATCTTCACCCTTTGTTTGAAATTTTGGTTTAAGAAAAATCACTTCCTGTCATTAACTAAAATGCAATGCAATATTTTGCAGCCTTGCTGGATAAGATCTTTTCTCCTCCTTTTGGCTAATAAGTAAGGGTCTGCTATGCTACTTCAATTCTGATTTCTTCCCGTGCCCTTTCAAATATATGCCAAATGAGTCAGTCTCCAATTAAATGTTTTGTTATCGCACCAAGACTGCATTCACATAGTATTAGTCCTGCCTGTGCTCCTCCTGCTCCCGAGTAACTGTGTTGCAAGCCAGAAAACACTAAAGTTTACACATTATTAAAAACATACTGTTGGTATATCAGAAGTGTAAATATATCAGAAGTGTAAATATATCAAGCCAGTGCCTAGATTCTTGAGAAGGACTGTGAACAAACGAGAGTACCTCACCAGGATGCCAGCCAGACTACTAGTCATGTGCAAACAACTTAGATGAACATCCTTCTGAGAGCAGGCTCTGCATAAATCTCAAGGCATTAGCAAGAAGAGAACAGAAATATTTAAGAAGAAGGACACGGAGGGCCTACTCACTCATGGAGATGTACCTATAACATCTCTGTGTTCTCCACGGTCCCAATACTGGGGTGTTTTGTAGTTTAAAAAGCACATGCATTCCATTTTTATTCATACAAATTACTTTACTAGAAAATCTATAACGAAAATATGCTAACATAACATGGTGTCATTAACTGTGAAGTGAGCACTGAGAAAATTTAAGCCTAACTTTAAACATAGTATAAATACTAGAAATATAAGCTTCAAAATCTATTATGCCTTCAAGCAGTCTGGTTTTCAAAAAGTACAGAGCACCTGCATTTCAAAAGTCAAAGTTGGCGCCCAAGTACCTAGGAACTAAAATTCACAAGGTTTCATTTTAAAACATTGGTTTTAAGAGTTCTGGCTCAACTGAGCTCAAGTATTTCACAGTCAAGCAGCAATCAAGCCTTACAGGAAACAGTTCTATGGCACCAGCTAATTGCTCCATTACTTGGCATCAAGAGACTTTTTCTGAGATTTCCAGATATGCAAATAATTGAATTGAAGAAGGTGGGGGTGGGGAAGTAAACAAAAAGAGATCTAGCAGCAATATCCTGGTTTTGCCATGGCCCCATCCCAATATTAAGGCCATTGAAATATTTTTCTCCTCTTCTGAACTAAACTTCCTGGTTGCTCTAAGTTGTTACTCATTTTGCTCTGTTCATGCTAAATTATCACGTCCTACCAAGCTGCTGCACCCCTCTGTCAACAACCTCAACTGAAAAGGATGGCTCAGACAAACATAGCTGCTTTTAAAGCTACATATATGTAGTGTTTATTATTATAGATACAGGAGAGAAGTAGACTGCACTTGAAACAGATGTTAAAAAGAAAGCATCAGTTTAAAGGCAATACACCTGTGACAAAAGCACATAGAATTTTTTATTTTTACAGCAAAACCGGACACGCATATGTTGTTCACAGCAAGAAAAAGCAACTAATGGAGAAAAACATTACACAAATGGTTCTTTCTCAATGAAAATGTACACAGACCAAGTCTTTGTGTGCAGTTAATCAATTCCAGAGCCCTTTACTTGGGTAACAGGACACCAGTTAAGAAATTTGGCCAAAATAAACTGCTTCTGCATTTTGGAAACAGACCAGAATTATGGGCTTGGTTTGACCTCTCCATCACAAATACTTTATTACTACCCTGCCAGGCAACATCAGCTTTCAGCACACAGCCACATAAATAGGCCAGAAAACCTCTCTGTTATAAAAGCAGGGAAGCTGAATAGGTCAGTCAGTTCAATCTCATGATTCCGGGTCTCAGAAGAAATAGAGGTGAAAGGCCATAAACCTTTTCTGATGACATACAAAAAGATATACTAAGCCTAGATATTTAAAAGGACAAATCTAGGAAGAGAAGTGACATGTCTACCCAACATCTCTCTATCTATTACTGCTAGAAGGTTACCATAAACAAAAATGTCCATGCAAAACTGTTGTTCTTATATAATCTATTTCATACATTATAGGATAGTTATGTTATTTCATTGTTTTGTGGATAGTAATTTGCTATTACGCACATCAGCATCCCTTTCAGTGCATCTTGCAACAAAATTTCAAAGGCAACGTAAGTATCAGTCATTAATTTTAAAACCCTTCAGCAGCTAATACTATAGAAGTCTTTGTTCTTTCTGCATGGATGCAAGCTGTATATATACTTCAAGAGCTGCCAGGAGGACAAGTGCTGTCAATCAAGGAGCCATCATATTTTTTATGTAATACCAGGTGTACAGAAGTTGCACTCAGCTAGAAAAAAGACTGGATGTGGAAGCAAAGGAACAAACTATAGTACTTTGTCTTCAGAGACTGCATGTTGCATGGCTGTAATAAGGATCAATAATTTCATAGAATCATAGAATCATTTAGGTTGGAAAAGACCTTTAAGATCATCGAGTCCAACCATCAACCATGCCCACTAAACCGTGTCCTGAAGTGCCTTGTCTACATGCTTTTTGCATACCTCCAGGGATGGTGACTCCACCACTTCCCTGGGCAGCCTGTTCCAATGCCTAACAAGCCTTTCAGTGAAGAAATTCTTCCTAACATCCAA
>VYZV01042797.1:11123-21926 GCA_013401275.1 Pandion haliaetus
GCCCATCGATCCAGCCTGTCCAGATCCCTCGGCAGAGCCTTCCTACCCTCAAGCAGATCAACCCTCCCTCCCAACTTGGTGTCATCTGCAAACTTACTGAGAGTGCACTCAGTCCCCTCATCCAGATCACTGATGAAGATACTAAAGAGAACCGGCCCCAGTACTGAGCCCTGGGGAACACCACTTGTGACCTGCCGCCAACTGGATTTAACTCCGTTCACCACAACCCGTGGTGGGCTCGTCCATCCAGCCAGTTTTTAACCCAGCGAAGAGTACACTTGTCTAAGCCATGTGCCGCCAGCTTCTCGAGGAGTACGCTCTGAGAGACAGTGTCAAAGGCCTTACTGAAGTCCAGGTAGGCAACATCCGCAGCCTTCCCCTCATCCACTAGGTGGGTCACCTGGTCATGGAAGGAGATGAGGTTGGTCAAGCAGGACCTGCCTTTCATGAACCCATGCTGGCTGGGCCTGATCCCCTGGTTGTCCTGCAGATGCCACGTGAGCTCACTCAAGATGAACCACTCGGTAATCTTCCCCAGTACTGAGATCAGGCTGACAGGCCTGTAGTTCCCCAGATCCTCCCTCTGACCCTTCTTGTAAATGGGCGGTCACATTGGCAAGCCTCCGGTCATCTGGGACCTCAATGCTGCACTGACAGGCTACCTTGTCTGACAGCATATTACTCTACAATTCTTTCAGTATCTTGGAATAAAAAAAATTCTCTAGACAGTTCTCCACAGTCAGTGTTTACTACCTCTGGACTATATAGCTGTTTTCAGTGTACATGCGACAGTTGTCTTGCTGTTGGAAAGGAAAGACAACAATTTAAACTATTCTTGAGCCTGAATGCCCACAAACAGCGGTTAGTTTATCAAAAATGAAATGGTCCAGGCCCTTGCTTGGTGGAAGCACATCAACCATATGCATCAGGGTTCAGAAACACTGGGAAAAGAAGGACTTTTGGTTTTACGTAATGAAATCACATGCAATGTCCAAAGAGCAGAAAAAGAACTTGCTGGTCTCTTGTCTTAATCCATAAAAATGATGTTCGAGGACTGATAAATTCAGAATGTGTCCACAGAGTTCTGTAGCAGAGGATGTTATGAAGATAATAATTCAAGTAGATATGACATATCTATGTGAGATGCTGACATTTCTGCTGAGACCAACAGCAGGTATGTTTGTAGCCTGTGTATAAAGAAAAGAAGCTGAGAGGAGAGTTATTGAAAGTACAACTACTACAGTACCTGCAGTTATGCAGTCATCTGGACCAGTTCATGCAACACTTACCAAAGTACTGAGCAATACAGAGAAGCAGCAGTAAACACTGAGTTATGCAGTCTGATGGCTCGGGAAGCAAAAACCAAACATGAATTCTTTTCTTACTCATGATTGTAAAAATTGTTCTGACTCAGCAGTTTAGTGAAAAGGTTTCATAAAGAATGCCTTCCAGTATGGAAATGTGATATTGTCCTGCGCTGATAAAGATGAGCAGGGAAGACAGAATGATGAATCATTGTACGAAGAGTGAAGGTTTACTGTAAGTGAACCACCAAATGCCACATACGATGTCTTACTGAGAAAGATGAACAAAATAGATTACATAAAGACTGTAATGTCAGCAAAACTCCGACAGGAAAGTGTGTTTTAAACAGTTTTGAGGCGTGCAATGGCTGTTTAACAGCAGACATTTCTACAAACTAACAAAGTGTTACAGACATCTGATCCAGCCCTAACATCAGATTAGGATACTAGCCAACAACAGAAGGACATGAATTCACACTGTATAATGGAAATAGTCAGATGGAGGCTGCTATGCAAAACCCAAGAGATAAACAAGAATAAAGGGAAATAAAGCAGATTAGCAGAAGAATGAACATTATTTCATAGCTAAATGATAACCATCTATAGAAGATGCATAAAAGGACAGGTTTACAAAACTGCAGGGATCAGCTTAGAGGACAAACTTGTTAGATATAAATGGAGATGAGGAACTTGTGCCACCAACACAACATCTAACAACATTCAATTTTTGAAGGAAAAACTTTGTGTTGGCTTTTCTGTGTTGTATGGTTTGTTAAAATCTTTCTAAAACTGACTCAACAGACATTTAGCAATCTCAAATACTAGTGAAACTTACCCCCTTTACCCTAAATCTGTGTTTCACAGAAGTAATATGCAAATTCTGAAGCTCAGTATGCATTAGTGAAGATCTTGCTGTCTAAGTTTCTAGCTGGGTGGTAGGTATGAGCCACTTCAGCTGTTTCCCAGACATAAGAGGTACAAAATTGTAAAAAACTCTACAGTCAGGAACTCTGACTAGACCAAATGCTTATAAAAAACTAATCAATCTCTAAAGAGCCATAAGTAGACCACCTTTGTATTAGCAGAGCTCTCCTTCAGGATAAAATTCAGGATAGTTTTAAGGAAATAATATGAAGTAACTTAGAATTTGTGTTTTTGAAATAAGACAAAAATTCAAGAAACCTCGAAAAAGGAGTACCTGTTGCCATGAGAAAAGGATCAAAGCCTCTAATTTGACCTGTTGGATCCTAGACCAATAATGGAAAAAACTTTGGGTAAAGATTAATATAGATAAGATATCTCGATCTGCCTAAAGAGTATCCTCAACCATGTAACACCCACAAACTACCACAGAGCAAGAAATATATTATTCAAGACTGAAATGTTGTTTATTTCCCACAAACATAGCAACTGTAAACAGGAAGGATAATAACCATCTTGCTTAAGTACCCATGCTTAAAACTGCTTTCATTTCTAAAAAAATGATCTTGTAATTTGGAACTACAGTACGTAACTTACTGAGATGCAAAACTTTCAGCATTTACCATTAATCAAGTCTACGTTAGCATTTTACAGTGCAAAACTAGTAGCTTTAAGCATCTAACATCAGGCCAACCTTGTCAATATCTATTTCTAAATGATTTAAAGTTTTCTGCATAATTAACTTACTCGGAATTCAAGGTAAAAAGTTCCCCTATTCTGTGAAAAAGATTTCTAACACCCCCCAATTTGAATTTACACGTGAAAGTATTTAAGAATTACATTCCTAAATATCGTATTTTTATTAAAAAAAAACAAACCAAAACCAAACCAAAAAGAGCATCTTTAAAACATTTTTGTGTCGTTTCAAGGTTACATTCCCAGCAGACGTTTGTGGTTCATACTCTATCACCTTACATGACTGCTGAATTTGTTTCCGTAGAACTGTGCTATGCTTTATGTGAGTAAAAAAAAAGAAAACCAAAAGTGGTGGGGTTTTTTTTTAGGCATGAGGACTGAAGAACCAGCAAGAGATTGTCCAGTTCCTTGCCTTGCTCTGAAGCCTATCTCTAGACTATCTCCTACAAATGCTTGTCTAGTTGTCCAGACTTCTTAAATTTTTGCAGTGACAGAAGTTTCACCTGACACACCCCTGATGGGTACTTAGCCCATTTATCACCATTTTCAGAATACTGACAACATTCCTCGCATACAATGCGATCTTTCCCCAGTTGGGATACCTGCCCTTCCTGAACAAGTTTTGCCCTTCAACGCTAACAATCCAGTCCTGAAATTTATTCCGAGCTTGCAATATCAACAAAGTCTTAGCTTTAGGTACAAACTCTCATTCTCCATGTTTAATTTTGGTCTTTCTCTTGATTTCTACTAAACTCCAGCTCATAGTATATTAATAACAAAGAAGTTTGGATAGACAGAATCAAATGCTTCATGCAGATTTATAAAGGAAAGAGTTTTAAGTACTCTGAATATGGGAATAGAGACCAAAAGGAATTGACAGCTATCCCAAACTATAAGACCACTGAGAATTCACTTAAATAGACCTCGTTTCTCAGTCCATACTTTAGCAGAAAGGTTTTTCTAGCTGTCAGCCTATACTGACATTCCAATTCTGTATTTAAGTAGTTACATGTATCTCTATTAATAACACTGGATATACACGCCCCCAAAATATACCTACTATCAGAGATGTGCTGCTAATGTACATTTTAATCAAGGGATTTTAACACTGCAGTATTTGTGCAGCTCATTTTAAAATCCTCCTCAATTAACAACTAGAGAACTAAAGACTATTGGGAAGACTATTTATACCTGTACAGGCAAACAAACACATTCAGCATAACAAAGATATAGACACCCTATTAGGCGCCTTGCTCTATCAGCAACATTTTCCATAATTGTAAAAGGAAAAAAAAATCTAGCGCACACTCTTGCTTTCTAAGCACTAGTCTAATCCTGAACCAGTTGTGCCCATAATTTTAATGAAACAAAACCCAAACAAACAAAAAAAAGGGAAATATTTTCTCAAGACAACTTTGTAAAGAGAAAAAAAAAAAAAATAATTTGCCACATCTAGAAGCAAAGCTCAGATAAGAGTGGCCTGAATTTTGTCTTTCCATGCCTAAAAATGCTGGTATGTTTGACGGTCTACCTTCATGTACTTTGATTTTTTTTCCCAGGGTGTCCTGGTTTCACCTGGGATAGAGTTAATTTTCTTTCTAGTAGCTGGTATAATATTATGTTTTGGGTTCAGTATGAGAAGAATGTTGATAACACACTGATGTTTTCAGTTGTTGTATACTAAGTCAAGGATTTTTCAGCTTCTCATGCCCAGCCAGCAAGAAGGCTGGAGGGGCACAAAGAGTTGGGATGGGACACAGCCAGGGCAGCTGACCCAAACTGGCCAAAGGGGTATTCCATACCGTGTGATGTCATGTCCAGTATACAAACTGGGGGGATCGCTACTCAGGAACTAACTGGGCATGGGTCAACAAGTGGTGAGCAATTNATTAAACTGTTCTTAACCCATGAGTTTTATGGGTCGTGTCCCCCCCCCAATTCTCTCCCCCATCCCTCTGGGTGGGGGCGGTGTGAGCAGCTGCGTGGTGCTTAGTTGCTGGCTGGGGTTAAACCACGACAAAGGGTAAAGGTGTACAAAATCCTACATGACTAACAGGCGGATTATTCTATTTTCTGAAGTCCCCTTTTGCTACAAAGCGTACATACAGGCTCTCTCAAGAAACAGGAGGCATAAGCTGCACCTCAGACTGATTTTAAGACATGCACTAGGAAAGTTCCACTGAGGAACTCACTTTTCACCTTTTTTATGAAATACTACCTCTTGAGACAGACAGTCCTTTGCTAAAGGATATACATTTCATTTTCTTTTGCCAGTGACAACTACAGACTAGCAAGAACACTAATATGAATAAAATAAAGTATTTTGCTATTTTTTTCCTTAGTGTGTCACCCACCGCAGCATTTCTCTTTAGTGTCAAGAAGGTAGAATCTATAAACAGAACTAAATTTTGTTCATGTCACTACAAGAGGAAAACGTGAATAATTAAAGAATTCACAGCTTCAGGTAAAATGACATCAATCTTACAGAGTTTGACACTACCAAACAGCCTTGGTGAGCAGGTGTGCCCTAACAAATTGCTCTGCTTCTGTACCAAAGCCAGCTCCCAACCCACAGTTGCCTGTAAGCCATGAAAAAAACCCCAAACCCAAACAAACACACACAAACAAAAAACGACTCACTAGCAGCTCTGCACAGTTTCTGCTTTGTAAGCGCCATTATTTAGCAACATAATCTTCAGGAATTGCATTTTAAAATACACCTGCCACTTGCATATAAAAAAAAGCCATCTAACAGGGCAAAGATGAGGAATATGATCAGAAAAAGATGTTTCCATAAGTACCAGTCAGATCTACACCTTTCAAGAAAAAAAACAACCTACAAATGTGATTTCCTTTTTGCTTCTGATGTCTTTTGGTAGTTCCAATTGAATTTTTTAATGTTATCGTTATAGCACCATTATTATGTGCATCATGTCACAGAGACCAAATTGCTGTTTTTCTTCAGATATACTGTAATTTGAAAAAGCAGTCCAGCTTCACTAACTCCATAATAAATCACCTTGCAGTGTCATCTTCCATGGGGGACAACAGTTTTGAACTTGGGCAAGCTACAACAAAGCCACATATCAAAATTTCATAGGTAAAGTTATGAAAAAAGTTTCCTTTTAAAAAAGCTATTACAACTTCCTTCTATTTCTCAGAGCCTTAATCTAAGCAATAGGAAATTTTCAAAACCGTATGATAAAAAGTCAAATCTAATCAAAACCTTTGTTTTTCTACTGCTCTCTGGCACACAGAAGACCCCACTGTATCTCTTTCAGTCTCTTCAAAGTTGGTGTTTCGATCTCAGAGTTTACATTTTTATTCAAGAAGTGGTGAAAGAAATGGGAACAGGCACCAAACACTCACAAACTCAGTGTGGGCTTGGCGGCCAACTGCCATTTCTTCCTCCTACCAAATCTTACTTAACTAAATGCTGAACCACCAGAAATTCTGGCATAATAAAAGTGTATGAATCACAGATGTGGGCAGACAAAGGATTTTCAGGAAGAAAAAACAACAGAAGGTAAAATGGTAGCTACTTAGCGTCAGATATGTACCTAAAGTAGAGTTCTCTGACATGTGTCTAATTCTGCTGCTGTCAGCAGAAACATCATTCAAAACTGCACCATACAATCTTAGTGTAGAATTTCCACTATTTTCTAACCTTTAGTCCATTTCAGAGCTGGAAGTAATCCTTCTAAGCATTTATATGGCTTTCACCATCTTGGGATTCAGCATTTTGGCATGTCACTACATTGGCAACAGATACAATTGTTTCTCCCACATTAGAGAAACTCTGGTCCTTGGAGAATCATTTATTTTTGTCCTTTGATGATAGCTAGATCTTTGACTACATGTTGCATCTTAAAGCTACATGCCTGTATGTCGCTAAGTAGAATCCTCTACATTTTCCACTTCAACCATTTTACTGTAGCTCCTCATTGCACTGGATTGCTTTTCCACAGCCAGTCTTCCTGGACTTTCTGGCTGAGGCCAAGGTTCTTCCTTTGGAAGTACTGACTAGCCTGGAGTCAGCAAAAAGACACCTTCCTAAGGTACACAGCATTAAAAGAACAAATGCTCCTCTTGCTCCAAAATTACAGAAGATGAGCTTATTGCGTGAACTAACCTAAAAGGCTTATTTCAAGGAACGTTTTATCTTGTTTCTAGGCGTAGTGTTTCCCTATTCTCTAATACCATCCATCCCCATCATTTTGTTAGTTGCCCTATGCCGGCGCGGCGGAGGAACTCGCTGGGTCGACTCAGTGTGAGTGATAAAGCGTAGTTCACTTTATTAGCCCGAATAGCGCTTATTTATACAGTTTAGGTTAACACGAGTTAACTCCTGATTGGTTTAAGCAACTAGATACACACGGGTTAACTCCTGATTGGTTTATGATACTCTTCAAGGTCGCAGTATCCTTGTTGTTTTACTGTTATCAGCCTGACTTGCAGTTTCAGCTCGGACTCACGGCCTAGTCTTGCTACTTATACTAAGTTCAGAACAGGCTCTGCTCGTACAACTGTTCTGTGGATTCATATCCTTGCTCTCTGAGCCATTCTCCAACAGCCCTATCCCTTCTCAAGGCCATAATTAATCTCCGTATGTCAGTGATAATATTGGCATGGATCTCTGGAGGAAGATCTGTTTGCCAGGCCCTGTACTGCACCCATTCTAGCTGGGAGTGAATTGGTCTACGGGATCCTTCAACTATTTGCAGAAAGCTGTACTTAGCTGGATGCTTCCTTCTGGGTTTGTTTCCTAACGAGGTCTTGGTGACTTTGTACTACTTGTACAGTGGGTAATGAACTTGGTAATCAAGTCAAGCTACAATAATCGTAATTTTTGACTTGCGTAATGTACATTATCACACAAACTTACAGAGACGCTAAAGACTAAGCTATAAGCAAAACTGCAAGTTTTAAAGTAAAGTTACTTATATAGTTGGCCATCAGTGCATGAAAGAGCCTTCTGGATTGTAAATGTGCTGATACATAAGATGCAGACGTATCCAAACTGGCTTAGTACAAGTCAGTACTGGTCTGAAAGCAGAGTCCTGCCTCTGTTGTTGGTACCACAGGAATCACATCATAGTAGAGCCACCCTTACTGTCCTCATTTTCCTGCCAAATTCTCCTGCTATGTGTCAGACTTAGATAAAGGAAAACCAAAGATAACGCATACTGTGTTTACTTTCTCTGCATCACCCAAATAAGATTACATTTACTAAATCTCAAAACTACACAAAGAATTAGCAATGACTCCAGGGTTGGTTTTGTTAGTCTGTCTCAAATAGTACCTCCTAAATCTTCTCTGGTATTTATATTGCTTGAATCAAGTTTATACTTAACAGAGCTCCTTAAAAACAAGTTAAAAAAAATATGAAAGAACAAATGAAAGAGAATTTAAAAAGCCACCTTGGGATAGTAATTTCCTAAACAATCTAATTCTATTTAAGTTTTAACAGTTGCTTGTATGTCCCCTTTATACAGCCCCATGAGGAATGAACTAGTACATTTGTTGCTACAGCAAAGGGATTTTCCAGTATTCTTACTTAACCAATTATTTTGTCAAATACTTCAAATAGATTTCCTATTATGCTAGAAAATCGTTAAAACTATATAAAAACAAATTAAAATTTCCAACAGAGCTCCCCAAAATAGCAAGTAATGCCCAGTTGTATTGGATTTATAGATAAAAATATGGCCAAAGCTTTGAGACAAGCATTGGAAAGGGTTTTCAGAATCAAGTAATCAATAATGGCACTGTACCCTTTCTTTTTCCTCACATAATTAATTTTTTTTAAACAGTAATTGAAACTGTGTTATATGCAGTGAACTGGAAATAAAGCAGTGGTCGGTTTGTTTTAAGTCGAAATACACATTTTTAGAAATAGCTACTGTTAAACCAAGAAATTCTAAAAGAGCGTTCCACGAAGTTGCAAGATTGCAGTAAAATAGATTTATCAGTCTGGAAAGCAAGTTGCTTTCACTGGCAGCCTGAGATAAGCCATTCCAGTGCACAGAAAGCTTAAAAACCACCGGAGTTTCAGACTGTTGAGCAACAATTGATTTTAGATTGAAATTATCGCAGATGTTTTGAACAGCATAATCTCTTCCTCAGGGTGACCCAGTTTCAGGTGAAGGTTGTCTGTAAATTACTTTCAGAAAATTCTCAGACATGGCACACAATTTATTTTAACCAAAATAACAAAAGTCCTGTTTGGAAGACACAGGTGACAAAAAGCACAAGCAGTCGATACTTCTTAACCAGAAATAAGACTCAGGCCAGAAAGAGAAGGCACGAAGCTGTGATAATTCTATGTTCAAAGAAGTAACTAATTACAGAAGTCTCAGCTAGACCAGTAACACTGAAGTTACACCAGGATTGTCTTCCATCCCCATTCTTTTTTCCCCTTAGCAGTCAGTTTATGATAGGCTTTGGATTAATCTCACAATATTCAATCGTGCCACTGTTGACATCCAAAATATTGCAGACATCACCAACATTAAAAACAAAAACAAAAAACAAAACCAAGCTTTTCAGAAGCCATTCTACCAAAACATTTCCTACCAGAATATCAGCAAAGTTGTCAAACTATTATCAGCAGAAAGCATGTACACTATAACACTGCACATTTTAGTCATTTGATTTTATTATATAAACAGGTATGTATTATGAGAACTAATGTGTTCTTACACATGACCTCAGCAAAAAGTACTTTAACTGTCAGTAAACCAGCTGGTTCAAGACAAATTGGAATATATAATTTAGAACCGCTCAAGGAAAAAAAAAAAAAAAAAGGGAAAAAATGACCTTAGGCAAGAAAATAAGTTAAATATTAATGAATCTATATTTAACTAAGACATACAGGTAATACATGGGGGAGGAGCGAAAGGGGAGAGAGATAATCTTTTAGTTTAGCACTCACCTTTCAGTCCATCTTAAGACATCCAGTTAAATCTAATTAGAGCATTTGAAATGACAAAGCATATAGACAGAAAATGAAAAAACCCACACCATAAGGAATGGCCTAATTAAATTTCTTATAAATTGAAAAATACAGTAGCAATTGCATAGGACATCCTAAGCTGAAAGGTAGCACAAAAGCACAATTTTGATATCTGGACACATGTTCAAGGGTATACAGTGACAGACAAAATCTGTGACAATAACATTTAGAGAAATGATGGAGCTTCATCTGTGACAACTCACTGACCTCCTGAGAGACTGATTTATGCAACTATGAACTTAGCCTCAGCCTGCTTGCTGCCATATCCTAGACTACTGCTAACCTCTGTAAACTCTGTAGTTGTGGAGACTGCCACACTAAAAAAGACCTTTCAAGCTTAAATGCTCTTCCAAACTCGATTCTCTCATTCAGTTCTTCTGAAAAAGAATGACTTCTGTTTAAATGAATTATGAATTATTGAATCACACACATGGTGTTCAAACAGAGCCCACTAAATCTATAGTTAGCCCAGGAATTATCCAAAAGTTAAAGTTATCTTGAGAAAGGCCACACAATTAAAACAGTGTCCCCTCTTAACCAAGACCTATATTATGCTAGTAAGATCCTGGGTTGGAGAGGGAGAATTAATACAAGAATGTAAGTACGTTCTGGGTACAGTAGCCTTCCAGTTCACGTGTTATGTAAATATTAGTCCATCACAAGTGGAAACACATCTTTCAGTTGACAGGGCTTACTCAGTTCAAATGCATTCTACTATCTCACTAGAAACTTGCTCAGAAAGAAGACCCAAACTTCATGGTTAACTGCAATTTTATTTTATTTTATTTTTTAAAGATGCAACACTTGCTTGTATGGATAGGTCAACCACCTCTCACTGAACAAGACAGAACTTCTGCGCAACAAACA
>VYZV01042797.1:33405-45579 GCA_013401275.1 Pandion haliaetus
AGCTGTAGAAAAGGAAGAATTTTTTTTTTTTTTCTTTAAACCTACAATAAACCAGCAAGTGAATACCACTACTGTCCTCCTTGTCACCATTATGCAGAGGAAGAAATGTTTAATTTCTCTTCCTTAGTACTTCTCAATTTGCATTTTCAACAATCCAAATACTTAGTTCATACTTAGGTAGTGATGTATATGTGACATGCAAAGTTAGACTTTTCAGTATAAGTACGAGCCACAAGATACTGAGAGAAGCAAATTAGAACAAGATTGTTCCAAGGATTTTTAAGACCCAAACTGTTTTAGTGATACACAAAGTTTATACTCTTTAAATTATATTCTGTGTGGTTTCTTTTCTACAAAGTTAAAATTTTCTAATCCAGAAGTTCAGGTTTTAAGACAATAGGGCTTTAAGGTTACCATTTCCATGATCAGTAACACCTTAATTTGTATTTTTTGGAACAGATAAGGAGAAATACTTATTGTAAAAGATAAATTTTATCACATCTTCAGCATGGCACATTAGGCTGATGGGTACAATTTAATTAAGCTGTCTAAATAACACTTGCTTTTAACTGGAAGAGAAGCAGGCAGCAGAACACAGACACTGACAGTTTTCTCTCTCTGTTCTGCCCCTCTCCCAATTTTGTCCACACTATCACGTGCTTTGTTAGAAGGAAGTTGAAAAGGCAATAACATTACAGTTTTGTAACAGATGGCAATTCCTTTTCCTCCATGCTCCCCAGAAGAGAGTAATTAAGGCCCCGACAGCTAGTTGAGGGGAGGAAGAGAGAGAGAACGTGAACCCTGCTCCCAGATCAGAACATGCTGACATCTTAATGTTCCAGACTACTGTCCCCACATATAAGCCCCCAAACACCAAGTCCACACAGCTCCACAAATCAAGCCATCCAGAGTTGCCATTGCTTCCTTTAAAGTCTATTGCAAGGTTTAGATGCCTACTACTGTCTCTCTTGAGGACAGCAAATAACTCCCTATTACTCAGTTTGTCTTCACCCCTGAAGTGGCAAAATTAAATTCCAATTCCACTGCTAAAGCACAGAAGTGGCTCTGCTGGGATAATTCCACATATAGACACCTTTAAGAATAGAAGTGGGTCTAAACATTCAATTGTTTATAGACTCCTACCTTACTTAAATCTTGATTATCTGCACTCAAGTTAGCTCCTCTCAGGTTAAGCCAGCAAGTTAAGAACAATCACTCTGTAAAATAATTGTTTGGACTACAAATTTTAAAAGGTGCTTCTGCCTCAGGAGGACTGTTGAACAATGCTCTTGCTGTAAGAACACAAGGGAAACAAGCCACAGTCTTACTGCAAATTATACTTGAAAGGATGCCTAATTCTCCAAGGTAAGTTGCAATAAAATTTAAGACCTCTTCAGTCTACTCCAGAATTTCACAACTTTTGCTTCAAGCTGCAAAGACAAAACCACAGCACACTAAACCTCTTAGGTGGTTTCTGGTATCTTAGGAGTGCCAGCCTCTCCCCTCTGATACTGCATCTCTATTACACCATAGATGACCTGGCAGCACTCAGCTGGGGAGTTAAGTAGGTCAACAGACCCGCGCTGAGATTTGTGTCACCAAGGCCAGACTGCTTTGGAGCTATTCACGTACCTCACATTTTCTCAGTTTCAAGCCAAAATTATTCTTACATTCTTGCATGTATTCACATGCATACAAGTTAAGGAGATAACTGAATCCATGCCTTAAGTTCATACCACATTACATGATGATAATTTAAAAAAGTGCATCTCTAAGGTGCATCTTACAACCGTTGTATTTCACAAAACAGCCAGTAATCACAAATCAGGTATAGCAAACCAGTAATCCTGCACATTCAGCCATATGCTGATGAAAACAATTTCACAATTAGCTTCCCTGAAGCACATTTATTATAAAATTGAATACTCGTGCCCATTATGGTTCTCTACAGATATACTACTGGTTGATAAATATCATCTTTAATTGACTAGCCAGTCTCCTGAAATATAATTATTGTGTGGGATTACATGGTTAATTAAGGGTCTATTGCAAACACACAAATCTTTACAAAAATGTATCACTTGGGTCCAGCCAATCGCTGTTCGTTGGAATTTTATAATATGAATTTTTGTTTTACACAATTGGGCATTCCATACCCAAACCCCTTTAAGTGCTCTTGCTTCCTGTTTCATTTAAGGAAATACATCTGATGCGCTTAGAAAAAACACATATCTTCACTGTATAGGACAAGCTTAGAAATGAGGTATGTTGAACTCTGCAGTTCAAAAGATTCCTTCCACCCACCCATACATGGAAGACATAAAGAAGCTAAGAAGCTAAAATTGCAGTAGGCAGTTAAATGACACATTCTTAGCACTTTCTTCCAACCCAATAAAGCAGGGAAATTACACAGAATTTTCCTTTAAAACTGTGTTTACACATTGGTGTTTGACATACAACCCTAAAAGGATTAAATCAGAATACTGAAAGAATCCTAAAAGGTCCAGTCTCCCTGAGTCCTTGATGATGCCAGATGTTGCACAGGAACTCAGAAACACCTACACTACTTTGGTTCACAGAATCCTACTGACATGTATTTCTAACTTTGGCTGATGCATATTTTTGTAAAGCCCTTCAGGAATAACATCAGGGAAGTCTAGAGAGCAAAAGTATTATTTTATGGAAGAGTATACCCCCTTGAGAAAAGTCTTTATAAAGCTATTAATCTTGAAGTCTAAAGCAGTTGTCTCCACAGGACCATCTGATATTATATACTTACTCTTTTCATCTTTAGACCTTTACTGCTCCTTTTTTTCCAGCAAGCACTCTTTCTTTACAGACAAAAGGATGCAAACAAGTTCTCTTGAATAGTTTTTCCAAACTATTATTTTACATATTCAGCTCATAACACCTCTTACCCATTGTCTTTTATATGTAAACTCTCCTAATCACTGTGTTCTCTCCTTATGGTAGCTCCCTCCCTTTTATCCAATATGTAACTGCTTTTATGTCTAATTATTTTTTGTTGATCAGTTCTTAATTTCCTTTCATTTTTTGAAGACAAAAAAATGACAGACACGGTTTCTAAGTTGAGGAGTTTCACAAGTTATATACAAAAGAATTTCTTTAAAAGAAATACAAGGACAGTGAGCCATATTGAAACCCAGTATTCAATAAACACTCATAACTGCTTGCAATTAAAAACATTCATTACCACCTGCTTTTTTTTTAAACTACTGAAGGCTTTTCAAACAGCTTCTTTTGGTTTTTAAAAACTCTCTGCGAGACAAATTATCTTTCCAACACAGACTGTGCCAAGGTGGCTTTCTAGGTCTAGACAATTACTTCTTCATGTTTCCATGAAATTTACAATTAATTTTCAAGCAGAATAGACATTTACCTTCTAGCTATTGTTTTAATTTCTCTCTAATATATTTACCTATATAGTTGTTGAAGACTGAACTATGGAATGTTATTCTTTAAGGTTCTCCAACTCCTGTCCTGTATTGAATGACATTATCTTCTGTTCAGTAAGAAATTCCCCTCAAATCCCTAACTCTGTGAACACCGTAACTTCCATTTTCTGAAAAGTCCCCAGTTTGTACTGTTTCTCTTCATTTTCCCTCATTGTCAGAACAGCTCCTGTAACAGTATGATTTTGATCACCTGAAGGGTAGGTCTTTACAATCTAACACTGGAAAGAATATTTCCTTGTTTTACAACTTTGCATGATCAACTGACTCTTACCTTGAATATTACACAGAACATTTTTGGGGTTGTTTTTTGTGTGTCCTGGGTTCAGCTGGGGGAGTTAATTTTCACAAGAAGCCGGGAGGGGACACAACCAGGACAGCTGACTTGAACTAGCCAAGGGGATATTTGATACCATATGATGTCATGCTCAGTATATAACTGGGGGAGCTGGTTAGGGGTTAGGAGGGATTGCAGCTCAGGACTGGGCTAGGCATCGGGTTCCAGGTGGTGAGCAATTGCATTGTGCATCACTCACTTCACATATTCTTTTATCAGTATTATTGTTATTATTATTTCTTCTCTCCTTGTGTCCTATTAAAATGTCCTTATCTCAACCCATGGGTTTTTAGCTTCTTTTCTTCCTATTCTCCTCCCCATCGCACTGGGGGTGGTGGTAGAGCGAGCAAGCATCCACATGGTGCTTAATTGCCAGCTGGGCCTAAACCATGACATTGTATGCAGTTGGGTTTTTTCTCCTGCCTGAATCTTTACCCACTTATTTTGTTCCTACTTTTCTTGCACAGCTGTTTTTCTTATTTATTCTAAAATAAAGCTTTGGAAAGAAATAGATGGGATTTCTACAGTGTGATTCTAACTATATTCCAATTTTACCAACACTTGAAAAAATGTATTTATATATCCAGAAATAATTCTACTTCTCTTAGGACTACAAAAAAATAAAGGGACTGACTTACCTTGAATAACATGAGAATTATCCTTCAGAAAGAAGTTATACAAATACTTGGGGATAAAAGCAGACATGCAGGCATATGCCAGAGCTGAAAAAATTAAAAGAAATGGATGCAACTACAGAGGTAGAAACATAAGTACACCTAAAATGTTCATTAATAAGCAGATAATAAGCATAAATACTTAAATCAATATATACACAAAAATGATTGTAAAACACATAAAAAGGGCACTTTCCTCATTAAAGAATTTTAAAAGCTCCTAAAAAAGTCTCCTTCTGTCACTGAGTAATCAATATAAAGTTGGCTGGACCTGATCTGCTCCCAGTTTATTTCCATACTTCTCGGTGACAAAGACATGAGATGATGTTTGGAAAGCCATGGTGATGTTTGTGTCAAAAAGTGAAAGTCCCTGGATGAATAACATTTTGGAAGACAGTTTCAGACTACTGCATTGTTGCAGTCTTCTGGGTTTTCTCCTATAGAACTTACACCCAGTTTATGCCCCATTAGACTCACATCTTGTCTCTTACTTCAGCTCAGAAACTAAAGATGATAGAATTCAGAAGGGAAAAAAAAAAAAAAGTGGAACATAATTAAAAATATTGTAAGATGGTTTTGTCCATCTTTTTGACATTTCTCAACGGCTCCTCACATATATACCAAATAGAGATTAGAGGGTAAAAACTTAAGTGTTTAACCCCTTGATTAATTCCTGGGAACTTGGCTGAGAGACAATGTATTGTCATACAATTCTTAGCGGTGGTGCTAGACCACAGATATAAAAAAGAAATACGGGTTTGTCGTAAATTGTGCAAAGACAATAAATACAATTTTGGAAGTTTCTAAGCAAAACATCAGATTTATAGCAAATATGACATAGAATCGTATTATATAAATGAATTCTGTGTTAGAACTTTTCTAGCATTGAAACCAATTTTTAAATATCTGAGCCAAATGTGTACAATTAAGTTCACAAATCAGAAGAAAAACTTTACGTAATTCACTACTATTATATTTTGCTTCAATGGGAAGGAAACCATGCTCTACAATCAAACTGTATAGGAACATGNTTGGACTAGACCTATTCTCAACAAATCACATTCTAAGAAGATAAAGGCCGCATATCCAAAGCTGGTCTGATAAGCTTTTAGGCATTTAAAACCATCATCAGCTTTTCTGAATAAAGCTAGTCTGACAGGTTAACAGTTAGGTTAACAAATAATGCATTCACATTAAACAAGGTGGAACTACAGATCCACTGAAAAAGACAAGTACTAGAGAAGCGTTTCTTGCTTTTCTATAATCAAGGTTGTTTGTGCTTTTTATTATATATTCATTATTGTACTTGGCAATAAACACAGGGTTTGAAACCCTGCTTGAAGAGCAGTACAACACATACACTTTTCAAAACCCAACCATTTCTTTTCACTTACAGCAACAAGAGCTCTAAAATTCCTTTGTAGCTACAGAACGTTTCCATCTATAAGTGGGTGCACATCTCTGTCCACTACTAGATACAGATGGCAGAGACTGCTTCCCCTTCAACCGCAGCAGAAAAAGGTACTCACCTTCATTGTTAAAATTCAAGTACAGAAATGGTGCACAAAGAGAGTCAAGACCTAAAGAGAGAAGAGCCATGAACGGCATAAAGAGCTCATTTAATGTAATGCACAACATAAATTCATTAATCATGAAAATCTGCATACTTGATACTGATTATAATTCTGCAATGTCAGGCTTCACATGTAATGCTGAGAACCACTGTGAAATCAATGCATGAAAACAGAGAGGATTTCAAATTACTGAACTATAATGCTGAATTGATTATTCTGCCAAGGATTCCAAGAAATGCAATTTCCCATCCCAAGAACTCTCTCAGTAACTTCTGCAGTTTTACCTTGGAACTGAACAGCCTTTTTTTTCTGAAACTTTGGGAGAGTAAATATATAAGAAAGAGTGGGGCAATTTTGCATTACAAATTAAATACAAATTATTAGGATCTAAATTTGCAATAACCCACAGATTCATTCTTCAAAAGAAATAGAGAGGAAAGCACCCAAAAAAAAGCTTACATTATTGGCAGGCGGAAGTGGGGGAGGTAATTTTAAAGTCAGCCATAGCTTTCCAGTTAATTATCTGGCCTTGCCAACTAGTCAAACTCACCTTGCCAGTACACCAAATCAGGATGGGAAACAACCCAGGCCTTTAGTACACGTCTAAACTTTGCATGACCCTCTGGTGATGACAGCAATTCATCATATTGATGGCAACGAGGAATATCAACTTCAATCTGCACCACAGCCAAGCATATAATATAAAGAGAAGTCAGGGTAAGTGTGGTAGCACTACAGCAATCTTGCAACACTAGAGGTGGAAGTCAGGCAAAGAATGTAGGTCAGACCAGCATCAGAAACACAATCTGCTTCCTCCATCACTCAAAACCAAAACTGAAAGGGGACAGGGAATTATAACCACTCTGTCCAAGGTTAAAAATAGAGTTTTTTTTTCTTTTTCCAGATTCATGTTTTTAAAAGGGTTCTAACCCTTGAAAAAGACAGCAGATTACAGTTACAGGTTTTTTTCTCACCCAACTTTTGGACACATTTCAGGTGATAATATCACTTTGCTCTAAAGGATAATCAAATCACATTTCTCAGAATGTTGTACCCAATTTAATGGAAAATATTTCCTCGCCCAGCTGAAAGGAACAGCTGTTGCTCGTGATGTCTTTTTATGTCTGGCAACACTTCTTGGAGAACCAAATTGCTCAAGAACCCATTTCTTTGAAGCACAGCTCACCTTACAGGATCTCAGGATACTCAGCACTATCTGGTTCAAGGTCCAAGAGGTACAACAAACATTTGATAAAAACAGGACTTTTAACAATACGTTAGTAACATTGTTCACTACACTGCTGCTGCTACAGAAAAAGTGATTCTGAAGTAGAAGAGGATTTCACCTTCCATATGTTATAAAATAGTTTGAGTTAAACTACTTCTTCCTAGCTGTTTTGAAAGATTCTTGCTACAGCATGAATATGGTTAGAGGACAGGGGGAACCCTTTTAGTCTTATCAGCCACATCTGGTGTAATAGGCAAATGACTGCAACTGGTGGGAAATATCTTTGCATTAATTCAAGTGACAATATTTGATAACACTGGAAGACTTACTTGTCTGTCTGTAGGAATCGGTGTGTCTTTATCAATGGCATCATATTTTGCTTGTATGGCACCCTAAACGTGGAAGAAGAATACTTGAATTTAGAAAGCCCTTACTAACATAAATGCATATTACAATGTACATACTGATATACAGAAGTTGACTGTTTTTGTTAGGTGCTTTAAGTAGCAACTTTTTTTCCTGAAAAAAATTCCCAAAGTACAGACAATTCTGACAGCTGAATTTTAACAAAACCATCTTTGTTCTGTTATGATTCAGGACATATAGACCTTTCTGTGACCTCCTCAGTACAATCTTCAGTGATTTTCAGTTGTTTATGCAGAAAGCTATGTACTTGATACAGTTTTCCATTTTCAAGTTATGAGATGCTCTCGATTTAAATTCAGTGCTTACCTCAGCCACTGGCAAATGGCTTTCAGCATCATCTCTGTAAAGGCATTGAATACAGCTGCCTGTTAATATTGGTCTTACCAACATACACTACTCTTAAGTAGCCTGTCCTTGCATGAATCCCAAGACAGACAGGCTAACAAGTCCATCTTAATGTTATAGGACAGGGAAACACGACCTGAATTGTAAGCAGATGAAGCATGAGAACTGACTCATCTCCCAAGATCCAGGCTACAACCCTGACCATTAGTTCTTCTTTAACCTTTACAGCTTTTTTCTTGGTCATATTATATTGCACGCAACAAATCATGTCCGAAGCTCAATATCCCAAATAACCTGGGATGTGTTATCTGTAAGAACCTCTTTGCTGCACTACTGCAGATTGCAAGCAGGGTAGATGCAAAAGCTGGGTAGTCAAGCAGTCTCTGTGAGAAGTCCCTATTTCTGTGACATTTCTTTCTAGTCCTTTGTCCTTTCTAGTCCTCTAGTCCTTTATTCTCCAGTCTTTGGATGAAGTGCATTGATTGGTACGTGAGAAAAATACATTTGGTATGTTTCATCCTGTTTTGCCCAACTACCGGTGACTGAAGCAGAAGGATTCTAACTGCATGTCAAAAATATTAAAAATAAAAAAACCCCAACACCCTGTTAACTACCTATTGTATTTAAACAATCTAGCAAAATTTGGCTGTATGGGTAGTATTTTTCCATCCCATAACCAAAATTAAGAGCATTCAAGTTTACATACATTCTCTGAAATCAAATAATAGTGGAGATAAGAAGCAAGTTTGTCCGAACATTCTTTGTTTCACACAATTTCATGACTCATTTTGTTTGAAATGCCAGTAATTCTACCTGCCAAATCTTCAAATCCATTCCAGCTTCCCTGTCAATCCCATTCCTATCCCACTCACCACCCAGTCAGTACTGGACCTTCTGCAAACGCCCTCCCATTACCCTTACCTCAACACCCAGCAGGGCAGCCCAGGTTACGCCTCTCAGAAGAGGAGGGATGTCAACCCTGGCTTCTTTCCAAATTTGGTTTTTCTTATACGGGTAGGCCTTCAAAGAGAAGAGATTAACAGCAAAAAATGTAACCATGTAACTGAAACAATTCAAATCCCAGTCCTGGATCTTTCCCCCAAAGAACAAATGCTGTCAGCCTGAACAGTGAATGCAAGTTTTACAAGTAAATTTCATTCCTAACTGGATGGAGGACTAGTGTTTGATTTTAAAATACCCACTCCTTCTCACAAATGTATTCATGTGCTTTGGTATACACTGGAAATATAAATTTACTAAACCAAATTTTAGTGAAAAGCTTTTTCTCCATTAAATGTTTCCTTTCATACTGTCTATCCAACTTTGTTTTATTAAACATTTCTACTTTATACCCTCCCAAGTACTGCACTTGATAATGCACGTCAGTTCTCTGACATTCTTAAGCAAGAATCCATCCCTCTGCATATGTGTAAATTAGGGACTGGTATTTCCCCCCAGCTCTGTATAAACCCTGTATTTCTAACATGGCACTGCCACAGTAAACACTGGTATTGTTTTCAAGTACCTTACTGCTTGGAAATGCAGAAGTTACAGGCATATTTACACCTATAATAGCTTAGTCTGTTATGAAATGAAGGATGCACAAGTATTTTTTTCAGTAAACAACAGGTATTAGCAGCAGCTCTATTTTCATGTGCATACTTTAAAATCTACTTTTATATTCATCACTACTGAAAAGACCTATTTCTCATATTTTTATTTTAAATCTTCTTATACTTCTGTAGGGTTTTCTTCCCTCCTTTCCCACTACGGTCTCTTGTATCTCTGCTTCCTTTTTCAACTACTTGGTCCTTTAAAAATCCTCTAATTAACAGACCAAATCCAATTATCCAGCATCAGAAAGATTCCATACCTTCAACAGCCTGTCAAACAGGACAATTCTATTTAGCTGGTACTCTGTGTCCCTCTCCCGGATGATCAGAGGAAGACTAGCAGCTGCAGACAGCTCATTACTACTACTTGAATGAGGTAAAGTTGACTGGCTGGAAAGAGAATTAGGATAGTAGTAGTGAACAGCAAGAAATACAAATCACTGTGAAAAAAATTAGTATCCTGTAATGCATTTCTGAGTCAGAAACAAGTATAAATGGATAATTTTAAATATTCAGCACAAAATGTTGATTTCTAGAACAGAGAAACAGGCTAGGATCCTCAGTTTGGTATCAGGGCCCCGAGTCTACCAGTACAGAGTGCTTATCAGCTCTCATTGACTTTAAGAGGCAAACAAAGACATGTTAGGTTTGCTTTTGGAAAACAGTTGTGTCTAGCTCTGCAGTGTGCCACTCAAATCTAATAACTCAAAATTCAGCCCCTTGTATATGTACAAACTTACACACATACTTACTCATCTTCAAGCAACGGAAAAAATGCTTCCCCACCAACATCTTTCAGTCTCTGAAATGAAGAATAAAAATAATTATCAGAATGCTGCTCAGAATTCAAGTGGAAATATTTAGTAGAATACAAAAACTATTAATTAGTAATTCATTTGCCAAATTTAGTGCCTTGCCTTGAGATCTAAGCATTAGCTCAGTCCTCCATCAGCAAAGAAACATACAGCCTTTAATGCCAAAAACTTTTGCTACTACAGACTTTTTGAGTTGATGGAAGTTCTTCTGCCTGAAGATAACACTCATTCATAAACCTATTTCCACACAAAAAATAGCTTCTATGGGCCATGGATTAATAGATCAATAGTATTACATAGTTCTTTTTCTTTTCCTCGTTTTTCTATGTGGAGTTCCTATCCAAGTAGCTGCAAAGCAACTGCACAACTTGGTTTTATATTTTTAATCAGTTCAAGGGCTATGCAAATTTGAGTTCCTTTTAGTAGCTGCATCTGAAAGCTGCACAGAAATACAGACACTCTCTGGAAAGGTGACAGACAAGCATGCCTGGACTTTTGCCTGAAGTTTTCAGACACCTTTGGTGCATTGTGATTAATGTTTAATACCTTCCTCCCTGCAGTGCTCTGTTTTGCAGTTCAATCCCTAACTTAAAGGCATGCAGCACACAGCCTGTTCCTCTTGGGATTGGCAGAACAGTTCATTCTCAGTTCATTCAGTACTGATTGTCTTTTGATTATAAGCATCATGCTCTGCTCTATAAAAGGTGTTTGAAGAATTGCATAAGTTCAAAAATTTATTTCAACTAACATTGCAAGGTTCAGGCTTGTATCTTCCTCAAAATGAAACTTCAGTATATACTTATTTGCTGCTGTATTTAGAAGTAGGTAGCAATATCCAAAGTCACAGATTAAAAAGTTTTTAAAAAAAAAAGCCTTAAAAGCTGCCCTTTTGTAGGAACAACAGTAGGAGCTGCAGTGTGTACTACCTTTAAAACAGCTGTTGTATATTCTTAACTTCCCCACTGCCTCCCAAACCCCACCAACCAAGCAAACAAAATAACCCTGTTTTCATGCATTTGTGTGAAGTAATGCAAAGTTCTTCTCAAGAAATATGTTTACACAGTATTTGCCACATTGCCCCAAAAATTACAGTAATGGTGGCAGAGATCAACCAGGAGTCACCTTCCTTTCTGTATTAACCCTTGTAATCATATGGAAAGGTTTTTTATAAAGACTGTGACAGTATTACATGTGCTACTATAAAAATCAAGCTGCAAACAGCGCAGCACAAATTTCTAATTATACAGCAATAGAACTCTACATGTGTAAAGACGTGTGAACACTTAAAACATTTCAGTGATATATGCAGTAAATCTTGTAACTGATCACTACATCAAGCAAAATTATGAGTTATATGCTGATTTTTCCGCTGAAGATGGACAAAAACTGCATTGCTGCATTTTGGCAAAATGCTCTGAAGTGATCTTTTGAACTTGTTGTTTAATAGCTATATATTCCAAAGATTAGTAATTAACTACTGGAAACTTGGCATGCAATGTTAGGTATAAAGCCTTTAAGGATCTGCAACTGAATTGAGTTGATCTTTCTTTTGAATATTGTGAGCCACCTACAGACAGGAATTAAAGAATGCAAGACGACACTCACTGTGCAATTAGTTTAGCAATTGTGGAGAATATCAGGTACTACAGAACTATTTGGGCTACACCCGAACAAAGCAGGTAATACTGT
>VYZV01042798.1:0-26610 GCA_013401275.1 Pandion haliaetus
AGAAACAGTTCTGTTAAGACCTTTGAGGTGAAAATGACCTTCCTGCTTTTATTTGTCTCTTCGTGGTGTTTTCCATTCCTGAGATCACTGCAAACTTGCAGCATCTGATTTACTCTGTTGCTTAACAGATGGGCTCTGCTGGCAACTTTCATGGTCTGAGTGCCATTCTTGGCTGTTGCACCAAAAAAGGGCAATTCTCTTCTCACCCTGTATAGTGCTTTTAATTTGTCTTCCAGGTTTCTCTGTTGCTGCTATTATGTAAATAAAATTTACCCCAAAAGTTGTATTAAAGATATTTTGATAATTTAAAATGACAAATACTTGTTAAACATAAATATATAAGAAAAAAAAAGACTGTTATTTTGATCCTTTGTATTTGATAATTTGATAATTTGGAAGAAGCAGGAAAAAATCTTGGTCCTCATTCCCAACAGAGAGAAATTAATTCAAATCTCCTGTGTTTTGAGTTGATGATTGAAACATTTTGTGATTATACTTAAAATTAACAGGGGTTTTTTTCCTGTAGCTGTATTTTATATTTTAGTAAGGATGAGCCAAGCTTAATCAGCCACTGCTACAGTGTGCAGTGTGCGCACAGCCCTTGTTTTCTGCTTTCAGACGGGTGGAGATAGTTAATGACTGGCTGTGGGGCACATGTCTTAGGTTTACATAGAGGCCAGAAATTAGGCATGTGCTTGCACCTGCTTTTCCCAACTGATTTGCTCCACATCTCTTGCAGGATTTTAGGTTATTTTTCTGAGGTACTTAACCATCTTCACTATCTTTACTGACGCAGCGGGTGCCTAATGTAGACAGCGCAACTTTAAGGCATTGCAACAATCAAGTTGGGGGAATTAAGGTGCTTCAGATTTTGCCCTGGGTCTGCAAACCGGCTGTCAAGTTCAACCGACTGTTTAATACAGTTGCTCTTCGTTAAGGTAATAAAATATATTTTGCAATTAAATAACATACCCAGCACACTACCACATAGAAGAAAGGACTTTTGGTCTTCCTCAGACTAGTCTAAGAGTAGACTCTAGTTTTAGCTTTGTAAACAAATGAAAGAAAATCTCATCCATCATTAGAATTTTTCTTATTATATCCTGATAGGATTATCACATCCTTTTAGAGACAAGCTATTACCAAGTCCATGTTTTAGTAGAATTTATACAATCAGCTAAAATATACATTTAGTCTTAGATTTACTTATTACAATATTCTCCAGCATTTTGCTTCTGCTTATCTAGTTCCTTTATTTAGCTAGCTTCCTGCTGAGCTTCTCTCATCTCCCCAGTTCAAGTTGCAAGGAGATCAAGAAAGAATCAAATCCATCCACTTTACATGTCTTGAGGCCAAACATCTGCCTGAATGGGATGCAAAATATGTTGAAGGATTGTGGCTTGTTGCTCATGACTTGTTTTTTTTCCCTCTTCAGATGCCTGTGATGCATTTCATTTAAAGTTACTAAAATTAATTTTAAAGGATGCATCTTACAGACATTAAGCACCCTGTTTCATTTTGACTATTCTCTTAGGACCCAGTAAGTGCAAAAAGCCATTGAAAGTACAAGACTGTTTCTCTAAATGAAAGGTCACATAAATATACAACACCTCTCATTTTCAAAAATAAAAATAATAATAAATAGACTATCCTGTGTTCATGGAAGGTTATTATAAAGAACTAAAGTCTTTTTTTGACTCAGCCTTCAGTTACAAATAACCTGCTATGGCACACACAAGAAGATTAACAGATGGATGGGTTACAGCTAGATCTTAATAATAACAGACATCATCTCTGTCACAGCCTTCAGGAAAAAAAGCGCTTGTTGCCATTGTCTTTGGATCTTCTGTTACAATTAAATGTTTCTTTAGCATCTGTGAAAAAACAAACCATGAGTATTCCTCAATGTTTGGGGTGTTTAGCTTGTTTTTCACCCAAAAATAAAATGGTAAGGCTTCCTGTTCATTTAACTTAACCTTAACGTATATTTTGATTTGTTTTGGACAATACACACAAAAACTCTAAAAGGGCACAAGGTGAACTGAATAAAAGAGAAAAAAAACCATCCACTCAGAGCAGTCACATTAAGAGTGGTGAGCAGCACAGGTTTGAGCTTGCTTTCTTCTTTGACCACTCTGCCTGGCTCCCTGCAAGGAACAAGTGACCCGTCACTCAGAATAACGAGACACTCAATCTCTTCTTCAACTGAAATCAGATCAGCTTAATTTCACAGGGAAGGCAAGAATTATTAAACACTGTAGACAACTATGAAAATGTCCTTTGTTTTACAGTCAAAAAGGAAAGATATTTTCAGCCAGACTGTACACAAAAATTAACAAGGAGATCAGACTTTCAAAAGGAATTAATGTGAAGGACTTCTGTTCATCTCCACCTTCCTGAAATACATATAGTTTTTCAAAAGACATCAGGTTTTTTCAAAGGCTATGAACAGACTTACTGCTGAAATACAGAAAAACATGGTAAGCATAGTAAGAATTATGATTTTTAGTCAATCTTTAACAGTAATTTTCCTCTGCATTGAAACAGATCTTATCTAAAAGAAAGTAACTTTACAAAAATGGATCAAATGAGGTGAGGAAAAGAGTAAGATTAAACAGAAACTTTACAGAATGTACAAACAGTTGAAGTAATGAAAATTTAGAAAGCATGTATTCACCACAATACAGGAAAGTGTGAAGACATTCTTGAATCTTTGACTAGAAAAAATAATATTGAAAAATTATTTTTAAGTAGTGAAAAGTAAATTTGGCTATTATGTGACACTGAATTCTGACCCAATGTTTCTTTATACCTGTTCCTTTTTGACTAGACAGTTCAAGAGTGTTTTTCTGCTGCTAGATGAACTAGCTAGGAAAAATACCATAATGTTATGTCTACATTTTACAACCTACATTTCTCCTTTCATTTTGGCATGGCTGCTTCACACAACTTGCTTGTGAACAGCAGAATGAGATGAGATGACAAAACAGCTTACAAGACTATCACAGGCCAGGAAAGGAGAAGGAATGGGTATCTTACATCTATTTGTGATTTATGGTGCTGCCAATCACTGCAGCATCTCATCATGACCTCCGACTTCTTTTTAATACAAATTGCCTTGAAAGTGCTATGTAAGTTAGAATTAAACGGGAGCTTTCCTTCATAGTGAACATAAATATAAACAAACATCTGCAAAGTAAGCACATGAAACACATAATGAAGCCTTTTCAGACTTTGGTCAGAAATAGGCCTTACTCTTCAATGCTGTTACTCCTTTTCATAGTTCGGTTTCTTGGTTTTTTCAGTGCTTTTCTAAATAGAATTTTAAATGCACAGACTATTGATTCAATTGATTGTATTGGCTATTTCATGTCAACCAGTATTTAGATGATACGAGGTGGGTATGTCAGAGTTAATTTCATTTTCAGCACACTTACTTTGTGGCTAAGCAGCAGCAAGGGAAAAGAACAGACGTCATTACAAAAAAATCATTCTAATTTTGGGCGTCATTTTCTTCCTTTAAAGCATGAAATTTATTCTTTTATATTTTCCACCTTCATGAGTTTTCCTCTCTGTCTTCCTTTTGTCCTTTGGTACTTGAAATGTCTAATGTTTTTAGCATATTTATGATGTGATTTCACTGATACCATTGTTATTTCTGAAAAAAGTAGAAATCAGTGAATCAAACAATGAAATTATATGTTTATATTTTTGTATTTGGGTTATGTTTTTACCTAATACCCATTTAAGTGCTGTATAACTCAATATAGAATTCCACAAAACAAGAAGACTCATTCTTCTTTTCAATATACCAAGGCTTCTTTATACAAGCAATTATTTTCATCCTCATTCCCCCTCTTTTCCTCACTGTCCTCAAACATACATTAAGCCATGAAACGAACACTCAAGATACACAGAAAGCAAGAATGCTAGGCAGCACTGAGATTGCTGGTTGGTCATGGGATTGCACATGACTTAAGACAAGTTAAATTTCTTTGTTAACATTTTATAAGAAGAAAAAGCCTCTATAAAAACTGGAGAAAATATTGATGTTGAGTTTTCTAGATTGTTAAAAAGATTTATCAAAAGTTTGCAGAAGGAGCACAGACTATCTCCCATTGCTACTAGACAAATGCAAATTTGAATGAATGAGGCAGACAGCTGTACAAAGAAGAGTTGATGGTGTTCTGGTAAATGCTGTAAGACAAATACTGCCTAATCAGATATATTTCAGAAATGGCTATGTTTTTATTCAAAGACAGAAAAATTTAGAAGCCAAAGAAAAAGGAAAAAGTCAGTGAACCAAAGTACTGTGCTGCACTCTCAGTATGAAGAAAAGCAGCAGATGCTATCAGAAACTGTGAAGAACTGCCTCTGGTCCCAGATTAACTCACACAGAAATAGTTCAGGAGCTACTAAAATAGTTTCTACTCTATTCCCCCGTCCTTTATGATGCCAAGCCACTTTTACCATTAAGATCGAATAGTGTGGCCAGCTTGAAGATGTTTAGCATTTCTCATGTAAGCAGCCAAACAGGGAGACTCCCTCACTATTTCACATCATCTGGCATGTCAGTGTTACTCTATTTGGTAACAGGTATTATCACTTTCAGACAGAAGCTCCTATGCTCTCATGTTCTTGAAACTGTTGAGGAAGAGCTATCTAAATTATTTTGCCTTTGACTGGAATAGTGTAGACATACTAAATACTTCTAACTGCTTTTTAAAAATAAATTTGCATAGAGACCACAGTATGTATAATACACTCATATCTAACCTGATTTTAATGAATGTCACTGTTAATTTCTGGTAGAAAATGTTGATATTCTTAATATATTTCATGTTCAGTTTACTTTAATATTGTACTTGGTAAACATCTAATTCACTCATTTGGAGCAGTTGTGTGAAACTAAACCATCAGACTTTGTCCCAAGTGTGTTTTGAACTTTTGTAACTAGGTAAAATGAAAAAGCTAATGTAAAGTGTTTTGAAATAACCAATAAATCTGGTATGGAAAGTAATACACCTGTAATAATACACATGGAAATAATAATGTAATAATACACATAGAAAAATTATCCATGTCATATCATCATGTAAAAAACATGGTTTGTATAGTAAAGTTTCTAAAAGCACTAAAATTCTGAAAGTTTAAAATTACAGTTATAGATAAACAGTGGTCAAAGTAATTCACTAATCTCCGTGTTTTGTAAATCAACTATTTGGCTGGATAACTATACAGTCATAACAATATGATTGATTCTGTTTGCACATAAACAGTACTCTATGCCCAAGACATAAACTTTAGTCCCATACCTGCATTATTACAGGAATGTTCCTATTGTTATATACAGGAACAATTACGTATCCAAAATAAGGGTGGGTGTATAAGCCATACTCTAAAATCTGTACCTATGTAGAACTAGGAAAAAAAAAGACCCTAGGAGAGCAGACAGCCCCATTCCCATTATGGAAATGAAACTGAGCACACAGTGTGAGTGGTTGACCTGGATCTTGGGAACTTGTGAAGTACAGTCAAGCAGGTAATTATAGCTATAGCCTATATGACACAATTGATGTGCAATTGAGTTTGACCATAGGGACCTATGGGATACTATTCTTCCTTATAGACAACTGTTAGAATGTAAATGTAAATCAGACCTGGCCTTCTCAAACTGTTGCACTGCGGAAGTGAGAATAGCCTAGCATCATCCAAGGGAAAAACGCAGGGGAAACTGGAGTGGACTATGTGTAAGGGGAGGTGGTGTGAGGGCGTGCTGGCTCTGGTCACAAGGTCATTTGCTGGTAGCAACAAACATTGCAGCAGTCTTGATGCAGCTGGCTGCTGCCATGTACTCAGAGCTAAAACACCCCACCACACACAGTCCCTGCATTTTTAATACATGGACTAAGTCTGTTAGGAAATAAAAGGTTAGAAGCAGTTTAAAATATCACTCTCAAAAGTTAATTTTTATTTAAAAAAAAATAAGTATCAATATCATTACAAAGCAAAGTTTGAACTAAGGTTATGGAGAATGAAAAAACCCATTGCTTTCTATTTGCTCTGAGTGTCTTCACCTTGTAATAAACAATATTGGACACAATTCTAATATAACTTCATTTTAAGATAACCGCAGGCACTTTTTAGCTATCTTGTTTGCGACATCAGTCTGGTTATGGGAAATTCATCCATGTTTTACCTCAAAGCACCTGCTAATTTGGACCCAGAAAGAATACAAATTGTATAATTATTCCCTTTATAACTTTTACACACTGGGTAGCATCCACAGCGTAATGGAGAACAATGGCAGTAGTTTCCATGCTTTAAATGTTGTTTTCTTCACTTCAAAATAGCAATTTAAGTGTAAACAGTAGGAAGGTGAATAAGGCCAATGACCAGTAACAAAATTTTGCCCAAACAGATATCTTTTTATTAAGAAACTTTAAAAGTCAAACAAGGAAACTCCTAAATATCTGGTGCTGCTGATGTAACAGTGATTAATTGTGTAACTCACCTTTATTCTGTTTCAAGTATCTGTCATGGGGCCTCAGAGCACCAGAAGGGCACTTTTTGGTGTGGAATTCTTAAACCTAAATAAATGAATAAATAAATAAAAATAGCAAGCTGGCCTCTAGGAAGGCTGTAGTTACTAAATCCCTTACCATCCACTTTAAGGCACAAAACTCTCTATAAAATATCATTTAAGAGATTGTCATCAATATAGTATTGCATGTGATTCCAACCACATCACACAAATAATGTTAGTACTCAAACACAAGAAATGGCATTTCATCTTATTCTTTGTACCTTTGTAGTCTGAACACCTATATAGCTTATTCTGACAATTTCATGTTTAATAATAAGAATCCCACTGCCGCTGATTGGAGGAGCCGTCTAATATGCAGCCGTCTGACCCAAGGCATGACTATAGATAACTTACAGAAACTAAACAGAATTAACAATAACTAAACTCTGCCCTCGCAGTGTTAACACACACAAATATTACATGATTCAGAAATACCTCTGTAAACAAACAGTAAGGTAGCCTTCACTTCTGTTCAGCTAAAGCCAAGATGAAAACCATTATGAATTTGGGGGTTCTGTACCTCATTGCAATTGGGAACCTGTTAGGAACCCAAAAGTGCTTCCGTCATGTCATAGGGTCTTTGGTATCAGATGTGCAGGTTTGGATGAGAGCAGCAGAGCCCTGGTACACCCCTTTTTGTGGTTGACTCTCTGCATGCCCACCACCTCCACCTAGATAGCAGGGCAGCTGCACACCATGGCCCACCCTGAAGCCAACCTCCCAGCCATTCACACCACACAGGACCTCTTTCCTTTTCCATGAACTACTGTCTATGGGAATGGGAGAACGGGAGGTCAGCCAACACGAGGCCAGGACACAAACAGTGCAAGGGCACAGATCCATGAGCCAGCAAGGCTTCCAGGGACTTCACTGCAGACCGACTACTGATGGGCATGCAAGGGAGTGGAGAAGCAGGGCTTCACAGCCTAATCCATCTCTTTTCTGCAAGTATGGTTGGAAGGCATAGTGTGGACATGCTAGTTCACATTACCGGAGGAATGTCAAGTCTTGTTGAAGGTACTGATGTGAAAGAGGTGCTTAGCTGAACTTCAGGTTTTGATCACATGACTTGCTGCTTACATGCATTTTACCAGATCAAAGGATTTAAATACATCAGATTAGGATCACGTTCTTCACAAAATCACACCTTTGTGCAAAGTTCATTTTCAACACGTTGCTTCTTTCTTGATTCACTTACTGCTTGGAAGCAAAACAAAGTAATTAAATGCACAGTTTCATGCTATACATTCAATATATACAAATGCATTTCTGTGTTTGGTATTCAGATTGCACAAGCTGGTATAAATAATGTTTTAACCCAGCAATGACTAGGTTAAAAATCTGTTCATGAGAATGCAAACTAAAACCTGAAACCCTGTATTTGGTAGCATAAAGCTTCAGAATCTTTCTGGAACTTATGGACTTAACTGCCAACAAACATTAAATAAGAGTAGATTTTCTATTAGCTAGATCACAGTTACTTATTTTGGTAGAAATCTACGTGGACAGAGTCACTATTGTCATTATCTGAAATAACTGCACAAAGATTTGATGAAATGAGGGCTATATGCTTTGATGACTGTAATCCTGAAATTTGTGGATAAATTTCTTGCTAACAAAGAATCATGACCATTTCATTGTATTTTTGTTTACCTAACAATGTACTGTATTATTTTCTTGATTTTTAATAGAAATCGATCTTTTAAAATATGTTCTGTACTTCTCTTTTGTCTTCTCCTGTAAGAACACTGTTAATTATTCTTATTCTTGCATCCTCCTGGTCACTATCCTCTGAAATATTTTAGTGCAGAGGTGATGCAAAAGTTTGTGTGTGGGGGAAGTGGCAAATCTTCAGTTAGCATTAAGTTTTACAGCTCTACAAAAGGTATGCTTTTATGAGGGACATAAGAATAAGTGGTAAAAGTGTGTTCCTATAAAGGTGTTTTGAAATTCTGGGGTAGGTTTCAGACCACCACGTAAAATGTCAGACTACAGACTGTGTAAACTATCATAGCTCCACTGAACTCAAATTGAGGTTACAGCATCACGACTTTAATCTTGGCATTTTGTAGCCTGACATGCTGCTGTAGTCTCATACAAATCTTCATATATAATTTAACATTTTAAAGTGCTCTTTTTTGCCTGACAAACAACTTGCATTCTGCATATCCTGTTGTATGCTGGACTTTTTCCCCTTTCTGCTGCATGAATAAAAGCACATTTGTTTTTTATGCTACACACACTGCACTGTTACCTCCATTATCTTTAGGCAACCCTTTTTTTTTCTTTTTTTTTTTTCCGACTGTGAGCAAACACATCCACCCTCTTAGCAGTTCCCTGGATCAGTACTTTGTTTGCTAATGAACTAAGTGTGATGAGCTATATGAATAGCTTCCTCTGCTATCAAATTGTACTCTGGACCTTAATGACAGTTCCTTATCAACAGTTCCAATTACCAATGAATCCTTAATTCGTTCTTCTTTGTCTGCCCACATTTCACAACATACAGCCAGTTGTCACAACATCCCAAGAAAAGCCTTTATTGATCATTCCCTTTTTTGATGCATAATCTTCTCATGTCTCCTTTTCACAACAGTTTATTTCTACATTTTTTTTTCATCTCCATACATGAGAACATGATAAATGTGGTCACCTACTGCTTCCTTACTATGATAGTCTATTATTGTCCCTGTTACCTTTGGAAGCTAGAACAATGATCGCCTTGTGCAAGCTACAACAAAATGTAAACCAAAATCAAAAATTTCAGGAAACTATTATACATAAACTACAACTGGGATTTTGCTGTTAATGAAATACTTAATGTCATCTATACAGTGTTATTCACATATACTGACACGGGAATTGGGACGTTCCCAATTCTGGTATGCAAAAATAATAATGTTATACTTCCTCTGCTAGCCTAACCTGGCACATGGGATCATATGTATTCCTACAATGTCCTCACTTGGGCGTGGCTTTTTAGAAGATCTTTCCGGAGTTCAGCATCCCAAAGTTTAGAGGTAGAACACTTTCAAGGAACCAGATATGTACACTGAATAGGGTTACTTTATTTATGGTCATTTCAAGAGCCCCGGGCACATTTACCTTACTTTATTTTTTTTCCCAAAAACTTTCTAGGACAGTTTTTTTACAGCAGTAAAAAAACCATTCTTCCATATTCTGTGGAACAGGTACAAAGAAAAAAAAATTGGTTGAACTTAAGAATGGGTCTCTCTGCAGTTCCATTTATTCCAGTAATTTTTTTCATGGTTTGCACCAAATAAGGTTCCAAGGCTTCTAAAAATTCTGAAGCAGTAATTGTCTAAGATGCTTTATGCAATTAATGCTGCATCTTTCCTCAAAGGACTATGCCAATATAAAGCATGTTTTGTTTTGTTTAAAAAGATGGATTGCTACAGAAAAGCCTCCTGTACCCTTTTCTTCCTGAAAAGCAGATGGTGTGTTAATGCATAAAACATACAAAACTGTGTCTCAGAGTGTAGTTTCAGACTATCCTCAGTATGTAGGCTCTTTAAATTAAAATGTTAGTATACAAGCCTTTAGCTCTTTCATGTCTTATCTTTCCTCCATCAACAAAAGTACACGGTAGTAGAAGACAAAACATAAATTTAAAATCTATGCCGACTAGCATCTCATTTTGTTTTTAGCAGCATCACCCAGACCCGAGTGACAAAAATCTAGATCAAATCATTAGGAGTCACTCCTGTGTTTTTTTTAATTAAATATAAGGCAAAGTTTTAGAGCACCGGTAACAAAAATTAAAACAAGAACTCAGCAAAGACAGATCACACAGAAGCATTAAGCTTCATACTTCCAGTTTCAAAAACATGACATTCATCAGCTTTCGCTGTGAATTAAATACGCATGTTGTAACATGTATACCCATTGCTTTGCAAGCATCTCTCTGGGTAGAACTGGTAATTGCAAAACCTTGGTCTAGATGAGGCAATGCTTAAGGCAGTGATGTGACAGCAAGGGCACACTGCATGTATCCTAGATGGAGCACAGGAGTATCAGCAGAGCTTGGCTGGCTGAAGCTAACAGGAACCAGGCTTTGGTGAGCCAAGACTCAGGTTACCACACCACGTCCTTGGAGAACATGGGAGGACAGGATACATGGGAGATACTGCTGTGCATGTCTGGTACAGATTGCTTCATCTGGCAGAAGAGGCAGATGAGGCCTTCTTCAGACATCTGGAAGGAGCCTTGCATGCTTCCAGTGTCAGCTCTTCTGCAGCTCTGTGACAGACGGGGACTCGTGCCAGCAAGAAAATGAAAAGATGATTTGACTCAAGGTCACAGGCAAACTGAGGGACAAGCAAGGCAAGGACTAAAAGAGCTCCCATCAAAAATGTGTTTGCAGACCGCTTCCTTGCAAAGTGATACTCTTCTTTCCCTTAGGAGCAACAGGGACATTAACTCACCAAGCACTTCTTTCTGCCCTAGCATGCATAAATGATTTCTCAAACTAGAATAGAAAGAAGAGGGAGTACTGAATGACCAAATGTATTCTGTGAGCTAGGGACTGGGAAAAAAGCAAAAAAAAGAGGACTTCTAAGCACAGTGACTATACAAACAGTTAAGAAATCAATAGCATGCTCTCTGTTAACATATGTTTCCAGAATGGAAAGAGTAATGGATAGATGCAAAATTGTGCATAATTCATGTAATATAGGTGTGGGGTTTTTTTTTTTCTTTCTTTCTTTCTTTCTTTTTTTTTTAGATAATGCAGGTAGTTTTCTTTCTCTTTTAGGGACTGAGGCAATCATCATTACAAAAAGTTTAGTAGTTTTCCAACATTTTTTTTTTTTTTTTTGCCAGTCTCTTCATTGTCATACCCCATCACTCAAATTTGACGTTTAAATTGAGCCTACAAACCCACTCAAGCCGTAGTTCCAAATACGCGTGTTATCCTCAGGGGCTGAGTCAATACAAAACCAGAAAACCAAAGTACCAAAGTATTCCTTAGAGGAGATATGCATTCTGGTAAGAAATGTTTTAAATATGAGTATTTCCTTCTAGGAAAAGCAAGAAGAATAATCAATTCTTACTAAAAGAAAAAATCCTAAGAGTCCACAGCTCCAGAAAGAAATCCTATCAATTGACACAATTGCACTGTAGATGAAAATTTTAAATAACAACAAAACATTATCTGTCCATCAGAGCTACAGGATGACAAATGCCCATGCCACAAATGAGATGCCTCTCAGCTGAAACCTAACTGCTTTAACAAGACATTCAGAATGCTTTACAAACAGGACACCAGTGCAGCAGAATGGCAAAGCCATCTACCACTGCAAACAGCCACTTTTCTTTCTGTTATCTACAAAACCAAGAGCCCTATGAGTTCAATCCAAGACGCATAAACATGATCTGGGTAGTTATGAATGCTATTTCCCCAAACCTAGCACATTTCTTCAAATTTCCCCCATGCAGCACCTTTACATACAGTTGATACAATGTTTTTTCTGCATATCACTCAATGTAAACAGGTATCAATCTCTCAGGCATGAGCTGTTGTTTCTTATACCTCTGTTCCAGTAAGATCAGTGTAAATTTCAGTGCTGAGGAGCACACTGTTTTGTTCTTTCTGGCCATACAGATTCCCGGTCCACTAGCAATAACAATAACAAATACACCCTGTACTGGATGAATTACTCAGCTACATCACATAAAAAGGTGGATAGCATGAGAATTTAATGGTCAGAATGTGGGAAAGTTTTGTTTCTCTATTTTCTTCCAGTGCCTAGAATACTTCACTCAAATGTTATTCAGGTTACCGGTGCTAAAGGCCTGCAGAAGAATTTAGGCACTTAAGTACCGAATAGCATTTCTGAAGCAGGGTGGCTATTTGCCATCCAACACCGTAAGTACCTTGGGTTTTCACAGTAAAATTACTTGGATATCCATGGTTGTGTTCATAACACAAAGTTCTTGAGTGTCCTGAGCAGTAGCCAGCTAACAAAAACCAATGCAGGCATTCCTCTGCCTGCTTGTGCAAGCCTGCTCTAGCATGCAAACTCTGAAAAAGGCACTGGTTTGAGCGCTACAGAAAATGCTACGTGCTTCAGTGGATGCAAATTACACCTCTCACTTTAAGGTCACTGTTCTCCGAGGAAGATTAAGTCTCTCCCACTGCTGTTTTGGAAAGTATAAAAAACAACAGGTCACTAAATACATGTCAAGTATGGATAACCACAAGAACCCTTTTCAGCTTTTCAGTACTGGTGTTCTATTTCCATGTGCAATGTGTTTCTGGTAGTTAGAGTCAACTGAACTGAATAAAAAAGGTGTAGCAATGGGCCTTTTTAACAGAAACTTCGCTTACACTTTGTGCTAAAGCCCATGTTCCAACTGTATTAACACAAAATAATTTCACAATCAATAGTTAATATGAACAGAGGTATAATTTTAACAAGATTTGTCTATTTGAGGAAATATTTCAATGCTGACTTCATATTTATTAAACTAAAAGCTTTTTTCTTTTTTCCTTTATGTTTTATTCATAAGATCCCCTTTTGCTTTTTCAGTTTAAATAAAGAACTGTGATTATCTGTAAAACTGATTGCTTAAAGTAATTAATCATTTTCCTTATGAAATTTCCTGGGTAAATTAAGGATCTTATAATTGAAGGGTTTTCTCTTGTGTAAATGGAACATGCTGAGAGCCTAGACTGGGAAATAAATGTACTGCCCAGACCCCTAGAGCTGTTTCTTTTATATTCTTTTACTAGAACTAATAGCTGTCTGACAGTAGTGCAATAAAGTATTGTTTTTAATTAATAGAAATATATTGATATCTTCTTAATAATAATAATTTTCTAAAAAAGAAAATGTTTAGCCAATTATTTTTTTTTATATTAATCTAATAACAACATTACTCTTGCACTCAGTTTATATTCAGCATGCAGGCCAATCATAAACATGGAGGATAAATTGATGTTTGCTTACAGGTATCTCAGCAAACCTAAGCTGCATTTGCAGTGGCTTTCTGAGAGTTACACCAATCTGTGTAGCACAGGCTGGAACCATACCCAAAACTCCAGATTACAGGCAAGCATTCAAACAAAAGACTCGCCAATTTCTCCTAGATCAAAGCCAATATTGTGTGGTATCAGATAACCATGTGGAAGGAAAATGGAAGGCCGTCAGAAAACCCTAAGTCATTAAAGAGACAGAATGTATGTGTTCATGTGTATCTGTGCTTAAGCACACTAAAAAAATGTAAATATAGAGACTGTTAAAATGAATAGGAGATCAAAACATGTCTGCTCCTTGAGCTCATTAAAAAACAGCATTCTCTCTGAGATTTTTATTGATAAAGAATAGTGAGAAACATTAGACATTGAAAAATATGGAAATGTGTAAGAAGATTTTGAAAAAAACAGGAAGGAGTCAGAAGAAGGTGAGTGAGCAAGAAGATGTGGCAGTCAGTTTATGCAACCCCCACTGGCATAAGTACTTTAAATTGTGGTAGAACAGTTGGATTCAACCCCCTTTGGACATAAAAAGTTTACAAATTGAATAAGAATTTAACAGGAGTACAACTGTAATAAGGGATTGTTTGTATGAAGTTTCATACTAATTAAATCCCTATTTCTTATATTTGCTTCTTGGAGGGTTGACTGGCTCAGAGAATATTTGCTGTGTGAACGTGCTATTTAGTTCTTATTTACAGCACCATCAAATCCACAATAGCATGGCTGTGAAACATTGTATCTAATACGTTCATCAGATAAACCTGCAATTAACATAGTATTACTGACTCGGATTTTGAAGCCAAATACTCAATTCCTGCCAAGCCATCCTACAGATAACATGGGTAAAAAGAACTTCAGAGATTCACAGTGAACTCTGAGATAGTTATAAACAGCCCATGGCCAAGAAGGCAAAAATATCTGCATCCTTGGCCTATATGAGTTTCTACTACACTGACTTAAGTAACGATCCAAGTTATCCAGTGTCCAAGAAGAAGAAAATGCAATTATTAATTCCTGCACAGGCTACCACAATCTATGTCTTTGTCTGCAAGGAGGCCCTTTGTCCAGATAATTTGTGTAACAATTCAGTATATAATGTAATATTTTGGCTTTGTACAGGAAGCATTGGGACTGAAAATCAGTATCATCAGAATTAAGGTCATTTTCAAGGCTACGTAACACCAGAGTCAGGAAAAGCAGACAAATTAGAACCAGAACTAATTAAAACCCTAGTCACAACATCATTTGGATCTTCTGAGATTATTAAACAATTTACAAAATTCATTTTTATTACTCACAGTCTATGGCACTTCCTTTGCAAGGGCTAGATGCAGAAACAGCAGAATATTGAGCTATTATAAAGCCCCCTTTCCTATGGCGAATGTGTAAAGGATCATACAGGTGTTACACAGTCACACTCAAACGACTCAGCTCCCTGACCTCACAAACACTTCAATGAAGCCAGGATTTCTCTGACTGTCCACGCATGGTCAAGATTTTTAGGCTATAGACCACACAAATCATGCACGGACAACCAAGGTAGGATTAAACAAATTAACATAACTGACTGGAGTGTATCACAGCAATCTTCCTGGTGTAATACGTTCCTGCTCTCAAAAGAGCTAATTAAGTTACGCAAAGTGTAACATTAATGAACCTGTACAGCTCCTACGACTTGAGGAAGCTTGAGAAATGATTCCTACGCTAACAAAGGTGGCAAAAATAGCTGTGACTATTCCATCTTGCTCTCTTCAAAGGAAAAAGAAAGCAAACAAAACATCACAGCAGCTGCATCCTAAATTTCAGCTTGCTTCCTCAGCAACCGTAAGTCAGGTTTCTCTTTGGTGACAATCTTATGCTCAAATTTTCCTACTGGCATCACTACAGATTTTCCTCAAACTGTCCAGAGCCTCCGAAGATCCTGTCACCCAGCACTGTGGGGAAGAGCAGGTTATTTGGGGACCCTCGGTAGAAGGATGACACAAGGAAGCTGCCGACAGAATCCAAACTTTCTGTTAATGCGGGCCTTCTGCAGACGGGTCGTTTTAACACGTTACCCGTCACCCGAGCTCAAAGCCCACAGAGGAAGCGCACTCGGCCCGTGAAGGCGGCAGCGGCGGCCACTGGCTGCTGAGGGAGCCGGCGCCCTGCACGGCCATCGCGCCGCGTGCTCGCACGCGTCCCGGCTCCGCAGCGTGGGTCGTTCTGATTGGCCTCCGCGCCCCTCGAGAGGAGAAGTGGGAACGTGACCAGCTGGCCCACGGACAATGGCACCACAAAATGGCGCCGCCGGGGTTCCGGGGTGGGGGCAGCGGTCAGAGTTCCCCAGGCAGAGAGAGAAGGCCGTGCTGAAGGAGTGAGGTGCCTGTGTCTGCCTGCACAGAACGCATGAGTTCCCAGTACAAGTATTCTGAAAATAGGACTAGAAACTTACTTTTTCAGTATTATGTTCAAGTAATTTTCCTACACTGAGAGGTATGAAGGCAGACGTTTAAGAAACGTGTTTGAGGATCTGAATCTTCAGTAGTGAAGATTTCTCAAAAGAATTTAAGCAGCTAGTAAAAATTTTAGAACTGCTAAAGTGCTTCAGTTTCATTACATGCAGTTCTCATCTGCATTTTTTGTTGTCCTTCCTGCCAAGAACTGTCAGCAGTTTTATTTCTTCAGGTGAAATACTGAAAGGTGTATTACAGATCTGATTTCTATTAATTGCAATGAGAATTGCATTCCTATGGGTATTTCAGGTTTGGGTGTATTTGTCTCGGTTCCCAAACTGCAAAACAGGGATACCATACCGTGATTTTACAGGAATTTTGAGAGTTTTAAATATTGGAGAGTTGCTCAGCTGAAGACACAGAAGTGTACGAGTATGATAGTTAGACTACTTGAAAATGCATAAATGTAAAGCAGAAGAGGAGCTGTTACTGAATAGCACAAAGAAAAACATGTAATACTATATGATTTTTTCTTGTTCATTCTAATGATAAAAGACCAGAAAACTTTTACTGTTAAAACAAAAGCTGCTGAAAGTTGATACACAAGAAAAAAGGCCAGTCAAGCTATTTTAACATGGGCTCAGCATTTTAAGATCTGCTCTTTTGTTCTGTTTGCATAATAAAGATAGATTTCCATAACTTAAATGGAGAACTAAGTATAGGAGGTTACCATTTAAGTTTACATTGTGCCAAAATACTTTTTGATTCTTAGAGAGTTAAGTCTTTATTCATACTATAAGCATCAAAACAACTTTATTAAGTGTGCACCATTATACAAGGCTCCATGCCAAAACTTGTAAAATGTCAATGTTGTGTTTTTCCTGGAATCTTATAATTAATTCATCATCAGAATAGCTTTGGGGCCTTACTCTGATCCATTTTCTAAACAGTGTTACCAGGAAATTATGTTCTGTGCTTCTGTTTATTTAAAGAATATCACTGCTGAATTTACAACAAGCAAACTAGTTAAACGAAAGCCTTTGGGGGAATGTAGTAAATTAAAAATGAAAACACAATGAGAGGAATATGGAATTTACAACCAGAAGAATCTCATAAAGGAGTGTACATTTGGAGATTTATATAAATCAGATACAGCTTCTGAAAATACTCACAGCATAATAAATAAACGATTGCTGAACTCAAAGACTAGTAAGTTATGTTACCATATCCCGCCTGACTGCTCCATCCTGTTACAATGGGAGGATTTTATTCGTTACTGCAGTGAAGTGCCATGAAAAGTCAGAGATTTACCTTCATTTACTGACAAAGGGACTGGCCCAAACACACTGAAGGTGATAATAATCTTTCCAAATATCTCAAGGGCTTTGATTCAGAGATACACTATATTTTAGCACAAATTACTCAGAATTCCTTGATGGCCAATTTTGGTGAAGTTGCCTTCACTTACATTTAGAAAAAAAAATGTTTCCAAAGTGAATTCAAAATTATGAGGAAAATGTACGTGAATAAAAAGAAGTCAACAGGATTACAGCAGATATAAAATAAGTCCTTGTCTTTCAATAACGTTAGAAAGGTTATTTTAGCAATCTTCTTTAAATGGCAAAATTACACATTCTGGATATTATCTTTGACTTCCAGTGGTAAAATTTCTATTTGAAAAGAAACAAGATTATAAGAAAAAGAACATAAGTAACTAGGGGAAAAAAATGCAGGCTTTTCCTGTAAGGTATTCTTGCAGAAGATTTGATTCTACTCATCAGCTTACAGGCTGCCCTGCTCCTAGTATGTAAAAATAAAGGCTAGAGACTTGCTTCCAGTTCCACAGTATTCTTGCAAAACTTGAGTTGTAGTTATAGTCAAGACTTCAATGAAGATAGCATAGTATACTGGTCAGCTGGAGGACAGTCAGTGCTTCAAAGGCATCGTGGATAAAAAGAACATAACTGCTATGAGGAGAAAGACACAACAGGGCAGCAGTATCCCACCAGTTACATATGTTTTAAACATTTGGATGTATCTCTCTTGCGTTGTACCAATGTCTCTGAAGTGTGCTTCAGACAATTTTCCTCTCCTCCCTTCCACACGTCTTGTGACTTCAAGTGCACAGTGTGCTTCCAATTCTTTCCTTGCTCTGCTGAACTTAAGAAGCAACAAGAGAAAACCCTGTTGAGACTAAGGCAAATTGAAAGGATGTCAGTCGTTGCTTGAATCTTCTCACAGATCTTCAGCTGCGAAGAAAAGGAATGATCTGTGAAGCTCATTCAGATGACAGCCAGCAAGCAGCAGCCTCTAACTTGCCACCCTCATACATGCATTAAAAACTCTGAAGGAAAACATTAACACAAGAATGGGACTGGAAGCAGCACGTTGCAAAAGCAGTAATGGGCAGTATATTCCAAGAGAGCTACTTACAGAAGCGAGATGAGGTTTGCAGCGGTAACATAACGCCTCCAAACTTTTCACAGGAAAGTTGCTGTTCCTATAAACTACTTTATGATTCCCAGTTGGTCAAAAAAAATCACCATGATTTTGCTAAATGACTTGTACTATATTTCAGATCCAGTGACTCATTCTTCTCAATGGCATTTTGTTCAGCTAATTCTTAGCTGTAAGCAGCAGGAAAGGTGCATCCCTACATAGAAAAGGCAAATTAAAGATAGCTATGGCTGTCCATCACTCTATATCCCAACACAAACCTAAAGACCCACAAATGTTGTCCTGTGTTCCCCTGGGACAAATTATGCTAAGGATTTCCATTTTCTAGAAGACAGAAATATGTTGCATCCCACCTATACTTACCTTTCCCTGTTTTTATCAGTGACAGGAAGGATAACTCTCTGACAATGTTCTGCTGCTCCTAAATGCACAGAAAATTCCATTTAATGGGGTGATTCAGGACATACTTAACAAATCAGCACATCAAAGTATTATTTAAAAAAAGAAAGCAATTTTTATTAGGAAAGTTGCAGTCAGTCCTAGGTGGGTAGCTTTAAAATAACTATTCTTGGTAAGTTCCAAGGGGAAAATTGTGCTTTGTTTCTCATAGCTTCTGCTTGGAGTCTCTCAGGCTTCTGGTTGCTCCTTTCCCTGAGATGTATTTGGCCCACACGTGGAGGGCACTGACAAATGCAGAGCATGTTTCTGGCATAGGAAAATTTTTTTGACAGTTGCCGACTTAAGGGCAATGGTGATGTCTGATTTATGACCTTGATAATCTTCTTTTATTTGGACACTTCTCATTGTTGAGGAATTTTTTTCTTTTTCTTCTTCTTCTTTTACTTTACCTCCATATTTGACCTTACAGTCACTTTGTGCAATCTTGGATAGCCTTCTGGCAAGCCATCAAAAATTAGCCGTTTCTCACCAAATTGACAAAACACCCTACCAAAAGCCCAAGCAGTATCTTATGGCCATTTTTATTTCCAGGGTACAAACTACTGGACCTAGAAATTATTTACAACAATGAATCTTTCAGGGCCAAGTCCTGCAATGTTAAACTATCTTGATGCTACAGGACTTTTGAGTGTTTGTGGGATGCTCCAAACTATTTGGACATGGGACTAAAGTATTAATGAAAAAGACAGGATTTACTACTGTATATTTTGGTTTATTCAGAAGATTTCAATAGATTTTTCTCTTTCTCATCCCACACATTGGATAAGTACTTGAAATAATGTCATAGCTCAGCCACCTGCTACTGGTGTGATGAACAAATTGTTGGACTATGCTAAGAAGTCACATTAGATTATCAGAATGGTCCTTTCACAACTGTGAATATACAGGCTTCTTCAACCTGAACTAATTCCTGAGTGTGAGAAAATGTTAGTGGAGATAATCCTCTTCCAGCTACCTTACCATTAAAGGTGAAAGATCATTTGGAGACCAATGCCCAAAGAATTCTGTGTCAATTTTCTTCTGAATTCCATGGCAATAGAACATAATCTATAAGCAAATTAACAAAAGCAAACAGCACCCTTGATGGATAATTCACACTTAAGTGGAAAATGCCAGTCAGTTTTCCCCCAAGTAAATAAAGCATCTTAAACCTCATAATAGATCTGCTTTTTTATTGTTGCATTCTTTATTGTAGGGATTCTGTGACCTTGTAATTCCAACTACTAAGCAGATAAACTAGAAGACAGTGACCACACTGATCAGATACTTAGTTCTTTAAACAAGAAAAAATACAACTTGACCACGTAAATAGTTCTACGCTGCAGTTTATGCATCTTAAAATGTGTGTATTTTAGGTTATAGAATTACAGATTTCAAGAAAAAGGAACAGTACCAAGGAAAAGAATGAAGACCAAGAGCAAATTTTTTGCCAGACAAGCTTTTTGGAAGAATAATGTAGCTAGCTATCTGTCTATCAGTATGTACATTTAAGTGAAATAACAGTAGCATCAGTTACTCTGTGAATTTCTCAGATTCTAACTCGGTTGAAAAATGTCAAAATGATAAGGATTTGTAACATCCAGCTATTCTGTTCATACTATTTGACAATACATGAACCTTCTAACATTGTAAACCATGGTTAGTTTAGGAGTAACATCTCACAAAAGTGTCACTGAATTTGTTGGGGTTTTTCAAGTTTTGGAATGGTATAATTAAATTTTCCTTCTACATTTGTATTTTCCTTTTTGTTTACATAAACAAATTTTCTGTGTCACTAGGTTGCACTAGATATTATTTGAAATACACTTTTTAATATTAAACATCCTTATTTTAATACAATACAATCTATTAAATGCTAGAATGCTGCATATTTGTACAAATACTTTATTGTACTGTCACGGAAATTGACTGGAAAAAACAATTTAATGAACAATCAAGAAATTTAAAAAAAAAACAAAGCCAGAGAATGCAAGGGGAGCCCTTTCTTTGTTCTGACCATTACAGGGTGGTCAACCTTCCTTTATCCTATCAGGATCTTCATATAATCAAGAGCCACAGAACACATACAAGAGGGAGCAAAGAGGAAACTTTGAAAGCAGTTAATGGCTAAACTCCAGCCTAGCTCCCAAGCCATTCTGCTACTGCACTGCGTCACGGGGCTTGTGACGTGGGCCACAGCACTGGGGACAGCAGCACGTGGTCTCTAGCTCTTCCCACAGCCTGGATACAGATCAGTGTCTTCCAGGATCCACATCCCCAGAGCGGGTCGTGTAATTCAATCCTAAGTTAGCAACTGCATTTGAATTGCTTGAGAATTGTATGCAGTTCAATCTTACATGAGGAATTTTAGGTTTTGTGCTCCCACATGAGTTGATTTCAGCATGGACATCATCTCAATGGTCTTTCTAGAACACCAAAAGTCTACAGTATATACATTTCTTTCTATGAATCCTATCCTTCCTGCAACCACTTCTGGTTCTACCTGAGAGTTGACTCAGGAACACACATTATTTTCCAATCTCAAACCATGTATGCTTTTATATACTAAAACCTGTTTAAGTTCTCGCTGTAGATTGTGACACCTGCTAGTATAACATTAAGTGGATTGTGCCTGAAAAACTATTTGGCTCCTGCAGCAATCGGTTGAACCTAATTGATTTTTTTTGTGATTTAAGTGGAAAACTAATACACTGACCATTTTTTTTTTTTTTGCCTGAAGAAAATATTTTCTTGATTCATTTTATTTCCATAGTGATGCTGAGGACACAATGCCATTCTAGCCATCATCAACTTTTGGATCTAATTCGATCTAAGAAAAAGAACAGCGATAGAGATAGAAAAAGAAAACAAGAAGAAGACACATCTTTGAGGTACTAACTTAACATTCTTTCCTTACACAACCTTTTCCTAGTCTATTTCCCTTTGATGGCCCTGGAAGCCAAGTTCTTTCACTCACTGCATAAAACCCTGCCTAGGTGGGATAACAGAGGGCTTTTCATTGTGCAGCTAAATCTATTCCACATTTTAGGGAAATGCATGAGAGCACATTTAATTTTAAGCAAGACAGGAAATTCATGTAAGTCTTGTCAAGTTAAAAGAGGGTATTTTAGAAAAGAATACCTTTGTAAAGAATTGCTGTGAATTTCCAGTCTGACCCTGTGACCCTAATATTTTCCAGGTATACAAGCAAAACATTATTCTGTAAGAAGACATCTCTGTACAGCACTGATGAGAAAACTGCTGTGTACAATTCCGCTGTCTGCACTTCAAAAAGAGCAAAAGAAAACTGAGGCAGTTTCAGAAACATGTTTCAAGAACGGGCTGAAGTCTGGAAATCATGTTAGTCCTCAAGTTAAGAGGATACCTGATCTATAAATACCTACTTAGGAAGATCTTTCAATCTAGCAAAGTAGAACATGAGCTAACAATAAGATATGGAAGATAAGAAAATGCAATCTAAAACTAGAACTGGAGTTCTAGTTCTAGATAATTCAGATTTAAATTCAATAAATTCTAAGAACATTTCGACACTGAAGGAAAATATCTACTAAACAATGTAACAGATAATTGCATGGAATCATTTACCTGAAAATTTAAAGTTTCACAGTCTTTTGCTTTGGTTTGTCTGTTCATTAGTTTTTTGGTTTTAAAAAATAAAGCTAGTGAAACACATAGCAAAATTACTTTTAGGCATCGAGCAGTGCACCATATAAAGAAATCATAAGGGCAGATCAAAAAATAGCTTGGGCTGTTTTTACTCAATATCCGGTTCTGATATGGGAATCTAACAGTATGTTGAACACAAAATTCCCCATTCAGATAAGTACATAGTTATAAGCACAGAATTGGGATTCACAAGTTAGAACCAGGAAATGAGCCAGGAAAAGCTCAAGCCTGCTAATGAAACAGGACAAAAAGGGTTAGATTTGAAAGTGTCTTTTGTTGTGAAATCCTCAGTCCTTAATTTTAAGGTGTTTCTAGGACTTTCTTCTTTTCCAGGTTCAAAACTTTGCTTGGCATGAGGAATTTGTTAAAATCCAGACACATAAGGAGCAGGAATATATATGATCAATATATTAAAAGTATCCTCTAAATGTGAGCGCTACTTACACTTTTCATCTTTTTCTAGCAGAAATGGGAATTTATATTATTCTTTTTCAACCTATTTCATAACTGAATCTCTTAATTAAATAATACTTTACCCATGGGGTTTTAAGGCTTGTTTTGGTTCAGTGATCTACACTACCACATTGCATGTTGGGGTTTTCACCAACAGGATACTGTTTCCATGGTAAAAAAAAGACACGTAGTAAGGTTTGGCTTCCTAAATTGATATTAGCCCATTGACAGTGTATACTTGATAACTCTGTACTGAGACTCGATTAAGTCCACAAAACATGGTATTGTGCCACGAGGCCTCAGGAGCTGAGTCAAAATAAAGCATAGGAGCATCTACAGAGCACCATGACCGGGTTGTGGGTGCAAGGTGGAGAACCCAGCCATGCCTTCCAGCGCTGCCAAGCAAGCTGTCCAATACTTCTAGATGAGTGTTGTCACCAGCGAAACATGGATGCCTTCTGCATCCACCCTGGGTGTATATACAAAATTCTAAGGACACAAAAACATTTTATGGAAACTATTAAAAACTAGACTTAAAAACTGTTGTAATTCCAGCTAAATACCTGAGCAGAGTAAGAGAAAATAAATGGTATTTTATGTACTCTTTAAAATTATTTTTTAAATTCAGTAGTGGCTTTAGGTAGCCAACTGTTTTTAGGTAGAATTAGCTGCTAATCTTGTTTGAAATACCTCTTTTTAAAATCCACTGTAAACTACTTGTTTGATTAAGTAAATATTATAAATAATTGTAAACGACTTCTGGATTCCCTGTGATGTAAAGCAATAAAGGAAACCAAAAACACTATTGATGTGAATGGTGTAACATCCCCAAATATAGTAATACTGTAAAAACAACAGATGCTTTCTCTGTAAATAGCGTAGGGGCTAAAAATGTAAGTTGTCAAATAAAATGGATATTTTCTCTTAATCATATACAGCATTTTCAGTCAATTACAACTAAAAATCAATGAAATTCTAACAAATGAACAATTTGTTTACTTGTTGTCAGTACCTGCTTTTGCCTCCTATGTAATATGTCACTTTTCCCCTAAGTATACTGTTATTTTGTGATAAATCCCTAGTCAGAAGATTGAAGCACCTCATATAATGCTAACAAAACTGTAGTTTTAGAAAACATCACCACAAAATTTCTTGACTTTTAGTCTACGTATAAAAATGAATTATTTCCTGAAAATACTCTGTATTGTAGATATCCATTTTGAATTTTATCGATTTGTATGACATACCAGTTTCAACGCAAAAGAGAACCAATTTAGTGTATGTTTCTAAGGTATCAGTTAAAGTTTATGCAGGCCTGTCAGAAAAGCCACCCAATTTCATACACCAGGATGAGCCCATTTGATTTATCAGAAACTTTCATTAACAAATCAGCTATTTAATGTTTAACCTCTAGCTGTAATTACTGACATTTGGCTAGTCCCAACACCAATAAGATCTAAACCATGAAGATTTTTCTTTGGCATGATTCAGAATTCAGAAAAGCATGGCAAATGTTAAATCATTAAAACTGGAAAGCAAAAGCAAACACTTTCCAGACATTACTGAAACATTCTGAAGCTTCTTCTTAGCCATAAATTTTGTAAAATCTAGAATCTATTTTGAACTGTCAAAAACCGTATTTGTTTTCACCATGGTTCACACAGTTATGAGAATCCCAGACATCTGAACAGATTTTCTTTGCTGAGCTTGCAAATTTTACATGATTGAGTCTGAAGGATGCTTACCATGTTATCATTTTTCACTCCAGCTTACATGCCTTTATTAACCAAAAGCCTAGGGGCTTCACACTCTCACAAGAAAAGATGTGACACACAGAACTAAACATTATCAGTTATAGGATAACTGCATGCACAGTATCCAGAGGCTGATGCTAACTTTCAAAGAAATTCATACTGAAGTTTGAATGGTACCTTGTTAAATTAGGTTTTTGTCCCACAGTACACAAAGCGGTTCTCAAATATAAACCCAGCACATTAAGCTCTTCAGGATTGTCATCTTAATTCCTTAATTACCTGCTGTCGTGGTTTAACCCCAGGCAGCAACTAAGCACCATGCAGCCGCTAGCTCACTCCTCCCTGTCCCGGTGGGATGGGGAGGAGAATTGAAAACAAACAAAACTCGTGGATTGAGATAAGAACAGTTTAATAATTGAAATAAAATAAAATAATAATTTAATAATGATAGTAGTAGTAATGAAAAGGAAGATAACAAAAAAAGAGTGACATATAATCCAAGAAAGACAAGTGATGCACAATGCAATTGCTCACCACCCGCTGACCGATGCTCAGCCAGTCCCTGAGCAGCAATCTGCTCCCCCCCAGCCAGCTCCCCCCAGTTTATATACTGGACATGACATCCTATGGTATGGAATACCCCTTTGGCCGGCTTGGGTCAGCTGCCCTGGCTGGGTCCCCTCCCAGCCTCTTGTGCCCCTCCAGCCTTCTTGCTGGCTGGGCACGAGAAGCTGAAAAATCCTTGACTTAGTCTAAACACTATTTAGCAACAACTGAAAACGTCAGTGTCTTACCAACATGCTTCTCATACTACCGAAACCAGGACACCTGCACTGTAATTGCCAGCAGTGTAAGACCTGTAACATCCCTTACTAGCCCGTACATATTGCTCCTATTCCAAGTAGTACAGTGTCCTTGTATGTTGCTACTCTCCTATACTGATACAAGAGAAACTGAAGAAAAACATGGTTCAGTAGTTCGGACAGTAGTTTAAGCTTCAAGAGACCTGATTTTGAGACCTGCTTTCAGTGCATGTGTTCTAAGTGTGATTTTCAATGATTCGCTACATTGCTAAAATTCCTAAAGCTACTAAAACCAACTATCTGACCATTCTGCACAGCAGCTGGGTTTGCTGGATAATCTTGCTGGTTTCTGCAGCAAGCATGCATAGATTGCCAATGATAGGATAGTTTTTGGGTAGAGCGGGTGACACTTACAGAGCTGAGCTCAATCCTTTCCTAATGCAGAAGACAACCAATATGAGACTGTTAAGAACGTTGATACATTCATTTGATACTAACAGTCTTAACACTTACCACTCTGGTACCAGTCTGCCTGGGATTTGAGAGTTGTGGCTATTCAGGATGTTACTATACCGTTCAGGAAATTCTGGTCTTAAACTGACTCAAGAGATGACAGCCTAGGTGGCCTGGTTGTTTGTATGAACTTCCCCAAAGATGTCAGCACCATCTTCATCTTCGGCGCTGGCCATGTGTTCTCTGCTCCCTTTGGCTCACAAGCTGACCATGCCTCCAGTCCTGGGACAGGCCAAGCAGTGATGCTGCGCTGCCATTCCTGGGCACAATGTTGGGGCAGTGATGGGAGCAACATGCTGGTGGAGGGCAAATCCAGCGCAGAATCTGCTGTGGAGGAAAACTACTCAACTAAAGGGGCTTGGATCAAATCAGGATTTAAGTTGTTTATCTGTTTTGTAAGGATGGGTAACTAACTGGCAATCACTGAACTACACACCCAGGATCAGTATCAAGAATACAACAGATAAACCACAATAAACGTGTA
>VYZV01042798.1:26635-39645 GCA_013401275.1 Pandion haliaetus
AAAAAAAAAATCAATAAACACCTAAAAAAGTCTAAGCCCACTTTTGTAATCCCAAAATGTTCTAGTTACACACACATTCACACAGCAATGTGCACAACCCCCTCTTGCAAGCCGTGTGGGTTACAAGCACACCTACCAACTTTTCTGGGAACGCTCATTCCCCCATCTGCACACCCCTCCTGCTGAGGGTGTGGGTGCTCTGGCTTTATGTGTACTTGTGCCACTTCCTGAAGTCTGCTAATTGTGCCCTGCTGAGACAGCACCCCATGAGTTTCCCATGCACACACCTGATATGTTGGTCCCCGTTTATTTCACCCTGGGCTGTCAGTCTGCAGGCTACTTGTGGCATCTCATGAGGCGATGGCTCTCAGGCCTAGGCAGAGGTGGCAATGCCCATGAAGTGAGTCTCGGCAGGGTCAAACATGGCTTGACTGATGGTCTGTCACTCGTCACTCTAAGGTCTCTCACCGTCAATCCCAACTTTTCATGCTTCCTTTCAAGCTGTCACCTGTTTTCAAGAGCCTTTTGGTAACCCCCCTGGTTACTGATTAATCTGGCTGGTTGTCATCATGAGCAAACTGTCATTGTTATTCTCCCCATAGCATTATTGGTTTGGGGGTAAACACACTCTCAGAGCTATTTTGGGTCTTCTACTCACTTGCAGTGGTTACACTTCTGTTCCTCTCAGGTCAGCTGCTGTACTCCAGGCCGGGTTACTGAGAGGAGGCTGTGCAGACTTCCCCATAGAGGTCCAATTCAAGTATCTGACTGGATGAGTATGGATTTATAAAGAAGATATCCAGAAATCAAAACCTCTGCTTGTAGGGCAATAGGGTGAGACAGGATAAAAGTCGTGGGCTGCTGTAGGAAATCGAATTAAACAACAGAAGGAGCAAAATTTCTGACAGTTCAAAGTCATATTTCAGATATTTTGGAAAAAAGTTGTATTGGTAGCATGAATTTATACTCTGCCAGTACTATGCATCTTGAGGTTGTATTATTTGCTATATCAAAATTAGCACTCTAAAACTGAATTGTCTTAGAGAACCTCTCTAGCTACTCTTGAAACAGCAGCTAAACGGAGTTCTGGTCTACTACAGCTCAAGTTAGCATATTAACTGCTGGAACATCCCTTCTATTTGTCCGACTATATATCAGTTTTTCTTTATGGCAGGATAACAAATCTGATTTTACCGTATCAAATGAGACATAATATTTTTTTAGAATCTGTCCTCCAAATATCTGGTTTTAGATCATGACATGAAGGATCAATATTCTTTGTTTTCCTGATGATTCAATTGCTACATAATGTATGAATCACTGAAGATGTTCTATTAAGTTTTTATTAAGTAAGTGCCCCAAGGCAAAGAATACAGATCAGGTCTTTGGAGGTTTTGGTAACCATGTTCATGATACAAATATAGTTTAATAAAGCTCATTTTAATTGATATATTTTCCCTGTAATTATTCCCTCCAGTCGTAGGACAGGCAGTTTCATCTCAGATAGTGTCACACATTGGTATTAAAATAAAGTATTTTACCAACTACATAAATTAATTAGTAGCAACAAAGGCTACAGCCTAGCTGAAGTAAATGGCATTAGGTATAATTAAGGGTAAACAAAGCTTGTCCCTAAATTCTATGAGGCTATGTACAGTTGGATTACAGCAACTCTATTGGGCAGTAACCTATTTGCCTAGTAATTGTGACTCATACAAGCAATATACCTACGCTGATTAATTTTACTTACAGACCCTGTGGTAGCTTAATTAAATGATCCATTCTAAATAATGACAGCCTTTTAAAAGTAGCCTTGCAGGAGCTGAACTGCTGCCTTGAAAGGCATGAGCCAAACAGAAAATAATGAAGGTGAACCATAGAAAATCCTTCTGAAAACATATTTATACAGAGAATACAAAGAAACTACTTTTACTTTTTAAAATGCCATGCTATTAAGCATTTGACTGTATTGTTTACTGATATACTGTCCTTTGCAGTAAAACAATTACTGAAACGTAAAATTCAACTAAAATACGCTTGGGATTCCATGGTAAAGCACCAAAAAGATGTAGCATTGCAATATCCTATAAATAACTCAGTCTGCAACTGGTGAATTCATAAATGAACTAGCTTTAAACAAGTTACCGAAACCCATCTCTCCACCAGCCTATGTACCTCCTTTGCAAGGTCACTGAAAATTATTCATTCTTATCGGCCTATAAAAATGTGAACACTCATGCCTATGAACTGCACTACAGCTTCTTTTTCCAACATCTGGCCCTCCAGAACTCAGGGTGCTTGGTTTGCAAGTAAGATTTGAAAACTACTTGAATTCATCAAAATCACACACAAATACCATGCTAACTCAGCTAAAAATGAATAAGAGTAATATACAACAGATTAATCAATAATGCAAACATTCCTGTGCTAGAGACAAAACATGTTCTGATAGGGTGTTAAGGTCATAGGAAACAGAGTAAAGCCAAGAATTCTGATATCTCATCTGAGATCATCATTGTAAAAAAAATCAATAGAAGGATGAGGTTTTGTAACTTCTTCTTTAGTGCCAAATAAATGTAATTAAAAATATATATTCTTTAAAAAAAAAAAAAAGCAGTTCTTTCGACAATGATGAATTCAGGTGAATGAATTAGTGGTCAATAATGGAAGCATGCCATCTCCAGAACATACGTGAGAGAGAACAAATGGGTTTCTTTTTGCTAGTGCTGTAGTCTATGAGGGTGATAACAAGGATAACAGGAAGGCCAGAGGAGCCCTTCACACTACATAAAATACTTCAATAAGTTGTTGGGAATTAGGTTCTGTTACTGTCACATCCCCTGATCATTACGAAAAACATTTTCCAGATGACTTGTCTAGTATGAGAAGACGAGAAAAGACCTGCTGAGGGTTACTGAAGCCTCCTATAGCCCCCACCTGAACATGCAAGTACCTGCTTTGGGCTTATCTCTCCAGCAACACGGAGCGACTGTGACATAATATGGGGTAGACCAGATGTAGAGGCAAGGGCATGTACTTCATGCCATCCACACTTCACCCATCCATAGCTTGATTCTTATGATTTATATCGGTGAAGTAAATTTCACCTTTATTCAATAAAATCTGTATTCAACTTGAAAATCTCGTCTCTTTCAGTTTCTCAGTGACAGCTGTCAGAATCCATCAACATTCAGCACAAGAATATAAAGCTAATAGGCTTCTTGTAATATCAAAACTAAATGGACTGGTGAAACTTGAAATACTATTACTGAAAAGATTCTTTTATCTGGTGCTTTGTGCAGTGGGGGAAAATGATTTTAATCTTGTCTTCCTTAAATGTTGGATTGTAAATGAATGCTGACAAGATTAAATAAATGTACTTTTGACTTGAGTCCCTGCCAGCATTTTTTTTTAAAAACAGCTGCAGGTACACTACTTGATATTCTGCAAGTGTGGGTTCATAACCTGGAGCTCTTGGTAGAATACAGGAGAGGGACAAGGGCTAGGTATTTAAGTGCCTCAAAATGACGTGATTCTTCTTTTAGCCCCTGTAATGCTAACGAATTTGAGCTTCCATTCTGCACCAGCTCAGTCCACGTGAAGCAGACTCCCTACAGCATATAGTCTAGTGATAAAGATTGTGAGAAGAGTGATATATGACTTCATATTAAGTTAAACTAAGTAAACCAAGAGTCATCGTCCTGGAAAGGAGATGACTGAGGGATGATACACGGCGGGTCTGTAAAATCACAAATGATAGGAAGAGGTGAATATGGCCTGGTATTTACTCCCCTGTGAAAACAAGCCCTCCGTAGCTCTAAGAGTACTTTGCATTCAATGTAGTTTTCATAATACACACTTCTTTCCACGCAAATGTTATTGAATCATCACAGTTACTGGAAGTGCAAGTTGTTCTATCCTGCTTACATCTCTGAAAACAAAAAAGAGGTTGCTGCTTTTGCAGGTACAACTAGAAAGACCCATCATATGGCTAAGATTAAACACAACTGACCATCTGCTATTTCGGACACAAGAAATGTGAACCATTAAATGTATTTCAGGAAGGAAGACCCTATTTGTGAGATGACGTGCAAGAACCCATGTCTCCCATGAAGCTTACATATTCACAAGTGTAGGATATGTAGACTAAAGGCCCTGATCTAAAACAAGTTTACAGAGAGAACACTGAGCGTCACCTGCCCTAAATTGTAAGCATCTGGCTAAACATGGAAAGCATCTATCAAAATTTGGTGCCTTCTTCAGCCACTTGCAGCTGAAGAGTCCTACTGCCTAGAGAGTGCTTAATATCACTAAATTGTTATCTAAAAGGTAGGCAATCATAGACCACAGTTCTGTACAAAAACTCTTGTGCCAGACACAGCACTCTTGGTATACTAGGAAGCTCAAAACCAGTGACTGGATCATCCTCTTAAAAATCTCAGTTATAGAAAAGTCTAATTAAGGTATCCCAACTCTATTTATCATTTGAAAATTGAATATAGGAGACTGATACTGGAGACAGTAGCATGGCAAATGAAGATGAAACATTTACAATTTGAAAAGTTATTCCTCTAACAGCTGAGATACTGTCAATGCCTCTGTGAGCACACCTAATATAATTCCATGCGAGCTAAACCAGATTAATTCAAATAATTTTTAGCTAGACCTTCCTACATTACAAGATATTTAGCTTCAACAAATGGGGAAAATACTGAGTATAGGAAGTAACAGAACTCTACATACCTAACTAACTGAGTAGGTGGAAAATTGATTTGTACTCTAAGTGCTTAAATGTTTGTTTTTTTCTTTTTCCCCACCGGGCTACAACAGCTGTGGCTATTCTAGTTTTCTATCTGAAGTCTCTGTTTGACACTTACCTGATTTCTTGTTTTCCTCCTCTTTCAGATTACTAGCTACTCAGTGAAGTGTCATAAAATACTTGTTTCAACCTAGCTCTCCTCCCCCTGCCTTCTCTCTTTTAATTTTATTAATACATAACTAATTTTGACTTTCAAATTTCCTACTGTTATTTCAGAGATTATATGAGAGTGATTTACTCCTACTCTGAATCCATATGAGGGGTAAAAACCATGATATCATCTAATTTCCACCTGAGACAAACCACAATGTCATCTCATTTCCACCTGTGACAGTCTTCAGAGGAAAAGAGAGGTGGTGTATATCCAGAGAATGAAAAGCAAATTAATTAAAGAAATAGATACTTAAAGTGGCATTTACTGTTATGGCAACTGACATTTTAGGATGATGTAAAAAATAAATTACATAAAACAAAGCCCACTTATTATGTTAAGCAGAGACTTTTGAAAATATATAGATATTGAATTTTCTCCATCCAATCATATTAATATGCTAAAATAAGAACATGAAAGAATCGGGGAACAGGTACTAGAAAGCATTCTGTAACATTACTCATGACATGAGCTTCCACAGAGGCCATGTTCCATCATCTGGGAATATTAGAATGAACATTTCTGTAAGGACGTTAAAAACAATGGACACTATCCAACTACTACTGCAATGCAACTATTTTCTTGTTTTCCCTCACTTCAAAAGAAATTCATGCCATTTAAACTTCAGTGACAACAGTCTGTTGACTTTCATGATGCAATTTCTTTGGTCTCATGTTAGACGCTAATATTTCTATTATGTAGTCTCAGCCTGAATTCAACGTTAGCCGAGTACACTAGTCTGAGGGGAATTTCATCTGAGACATCAGCATCTTCACACATCTAAAACTAAATGAAGTTATTCCTGTTAGTCAAAGAGAATTCCTTTTACAGAGCAAGCTTGCTGAGAAACATGTCCCCTGTTATATATTAATACCACTCAAACACACACACACACAAAAGTCAACAGGCTTCTCGCTTTTACCAGTTTTCTATCAGTTTCCTTATTTGGAATAACTGCTACTAATTCAATAAATTGAAGATAAGAACAAAATCAAGCATAATAGGAATAATGACTAATTCCTTATTAACTTTTAAGGTCTGGTATGATTCCCTGAGTGCTCTACAAAGTTAAGTACAAAGTTAAGCGCAAAGTTAGAAAGATCTCCTCTGTAATTGAGGCTGTTTCAGTGAAATAAGTCCTCTGTGAGTAAACGGGACAATGGTCATACTCCTTCTGCATCCCTGTCAGAGACCAACACAGGTACTGACTGGCAAAGGAACCAGAGTTATAAACATTAAAGCAAAGCCAAAAGGAAACATTTCTGACAGGTCCAAAAAAAAAAAAAAAAGTTGGGCTATCTTAGATTTTATCTGAAAATCATATAATCTTTTCTTTTTCATATGTACAGAAAACAAATAATGTCCAATTAGAGACAATTTAGAAAGTATTATCTAATTGGGGCAACAACTACTACTAACACAGCAATGTTGATGCAGCATCACTTTCAAGTGGCACTCACCATCGCTAATGACTAGAGTATGAGTGTGGGGACCGTGTCCTTTCTAACCCTGATTGCCCAAGGTCAGTGCTGAAAAAACAGTATCCAGCTCACACCAAAGATGACAGGACCTTTAGTCTGAAAACCACGTGCATGTTTTACCGCTTCTGTTGCAACAAAACTGTGCAAATTGTAGAGGCATGCCTCTTGACTGTGCAGTGGCCAAGCCATCCAGTGCTTTAGAAGTCCATCAGCCAGATTTCCTGGATGCCATTTCTCACTTTGCAAAGTGGGGAGGAAGGAGAAAAAGCAGCAAGGAACACAATTACTGAAGGCAGTATGGAGGCGAAAGATGAACATAGCAAAATGGAGTAGTGCCTCATCTTGTTGAGACTATTGAGGTGGATTGTTGAGATTATCAAGGGTCTTTGATGCTCCCTCCTCCCACCCTAGCAATTAACTGCTTCTGCTTGCACTACAAATAAATAAACATTAGATTAAGGATGTAGAAAAAACAATAAATCACAAGTTTCATATTGGTTTGCAACCTTTCCCTTGACACAGTTTAAAAATCTGAAGGTGGTCTTGTTTACCTATCCTCAAATATATGCATATAAAATGAATAATTACTATGAAGTCTGCAGACAGTCCTCTGAAGAGCAGAGCTTTACCCTTGCATTTTATGTTTTAATTTTTAGCATTTCTGTCGAAACAAAACAGTTTTCTTTTTCATTCCGTTTGTTTCTTTGCTATCGGAAAGATTTACATTTACCTTTCCCATGGTGAAGGTCACAAAATGATGGATTAAGCATTAAAAATAACCAGAAAGCATAGCTGAAAGACAGAAAACATACTGAAATAATGGATCTTTTTGTGATGATGTTTGAAAATGAACATTTTGTATTCATGATGAGTATTTCTTAAAAAGTAAATTCAAAGTCATATCATTACACACAAAAGATAACAGTTAAATTTGTGGTACTTTGGTTAATGCACTAGATACTTATAATTCCAGGCAAAATCAATTTTTAAATATAAGTTTAATGTTCTTGCTAGCCTTAGTCTCATGTCTCATTAATGCAGTGTTTTTAAACTGGAACAGACTTAGACTATGAACAACTGCGGGGAAAAAAAATGGCACTGGATATAAAGATGTGGGTCAGTAGAAAGCATCACATACCAGTCTGGGAATGTCACATGCGGCTGCATAGGTGTAATGGCTCTAACTCATGACCTGAAGTACCTGGTCAAGCAGAGGTGCAGAATTATATATTTGGCCTTGCCCAGCTACAGGAAAAACTCTGCTGGTCTACCAAATGGCACAATTCTGGCTTGCAATGCTGCTTTCCATCCAGTGTTGGAACTGCTTCTGGAGGCTGAGTGCTCCATGTAAGCTTCGCTTTCCATTTATACCTCCCCCTTTGAATGTAATAGTGGTTATCTGAAAAAAAAAGTAAAAAAACCCAAATATATATATTTTATGGTATTTCCAAGTTAACTTGTAAACAAGGAACACTCAGGCCTTATTCTCTCAATCATATTCAACTTGTGCAAGTTCAGCTTATTCAATCAGTAAGGTAGAAGAAACGCATCGTGTTTAGAGAGAAGGCAGTAGGAAAGTAGCTTACATTTTGGGTCATTACTAAAAGGCTACGAAGGGTCTGATTTTCCAGAAGATTGGCAATCAGTACCTTCCTTAAAAGCATCAGATTTTCAGTTCCTGGAGCTAGGGACATCTGTATGTAATGCAAATTTCTAATCTCACTTGCTCCCTCCTATGCACAGCCTATTTTAACTGCACTTTTCGTGCTCTACTGGGTTGAACCAACTATTCCTTGTAATGCAAGCAAGGATGAGGATGCAGGTAAGATGCTGTCTGGGACTTGAGCATGACGGACACACTTGAATGTCACGAATATGTCGTCCATGGCAGAAGTCATCAGCAGACAACAGCAGCCCCTCAGCAAGAACACAGTGCCCAGAGCGGGTCATGGTGATCACCTGCTGCTGGACCAGTTGTTGGCACAGTCACCTCAAACAGCTGCCTCACCAAAACACTGCTGGAAAATGTGACATGAAGCAGGTCATAGGAATGGGAGCAGGAAAGGGGGATGTAGTAACAACAGTAACCGAATCATTTTTCACCATTCCTAAAATATCTCAGAAATGGAGGCGTAGGGCAGCACAGGGAGCAACAGGAGACAGAAGCTGGTATTTGCCTTTAGGTAGCCAGCAGTGCCGATACGGCACAGACAGCAATGCAGCTCTGTGTGTGCAGTGAAGCAAGTAAGAGGCGGTCATGGAAAGGATGGCAGAGGAGATTGTAGCTCCATGGATAGGGGCTGAAGGGCTTTCTGTTTGGAGCCAGCTTCTTAAAGGAAGTTGGCTAATGTGTAGGGAAACATGATTCTGAATTCCCTTGCAGACAAAGAATGTGTGAAATGATATTCAGCCGTTAACAGTCACTCCACCATAGATCTTTAATCGCATCACTATAGTGTCTCAGTTTAACAAAATTATACTGCGTGCATATGTAACTAAGTGTGCTTTCAGTGCTTCTTAAAAAAAACCACACATGAGTATCACTTCAGTGATACATCCTCTCAATAAACAAATAACACATAAAAAGTATCCTGTTTTCCTGTTTATTCTTCTAGGGGTTTTGTTCTTTCTTCCTGACAATGCCCTTGCACAGCTGGAGCCCATTAAATTTAACAGCAGCACAGCCGCTTGCAGAGGCCCTAGAACTCCTGCAATAAAATAACTTTTTAAAAAAAATAAAATTAAAAACACATAAAAGCAATTGGCTTCCACATAATGAGATTATAATGTGAAATGATGAAAAGACGAATAAAACTGCTTCTTTTTACTCCTCTGGAATTAGCCAAACACAGTTCATTCATGAATATTTGAAAGTGGTGTGATCCATTCACTCCTTTGTACATAAAAAGCTTCCTTTTACTTCCCTCTACCATCTAATGTTTGAGAGTTCCAAGGCATCCTATGAATGCTTTTGTTACATAAATTTGAATTTAAATGGGGTGGGCAGCTTTTTAGCAACTAGTAGGAATAACTAAACATTAAATATATTGGTCTGTGTTATGCGTTTGTGTGGCGCAGCTTTCTTTGGTGGCAGGCGAGGGGGGCTGCAGAGGCGGCCCCTTTAAGAAGCTGCTAGAAGCTCCGCTGGCGCCAAAGAGTCGGACCCGCCTCTGGGAGGGGAGTGATGGTGGTAGCGCCTCTGGGAGAACAGATTTAAGAAGGGGAGCCGGCAGTGCGGGGTTTGGGAAACGCCAGAGGAACATCTCTGCCGATACTGGAGTCAGTGAAGAAGGAGGGGGAGGAGGGGCGCCTGAGGAGGCTGATGGCTCTGCAGCCCGTGGTGAGAAGGCAGGCTGTCCCCCTGCAGCCCATGGAGGTGATCGGTGGAGCGGAGGCTCCCCANCCGTGGGAGGGACCCCACAGTGGAGCAGGGGACGAGTGAGGAATCTTCCCCCTGAGGAAAGGAGCGGCAGAGACGATGTGTGGCGAGCTGACTCAACCCCCATCCCCTGTTCCCCTGCGCCGCCGGGGCGAGGAGGTAGAAAGCATCGGGAGTGGAACTGAGCCGGGAAGGCGGGAGGGGTGGGGAGAGGTTGTTCTGATGTTTGGTTTCCCTTCCCAATACCCTTGTGTGTTTTATTTGATGTGATTTGTAGTAAATGAAATGGATTTTGTTTCTTCCCCAAGTTGAGCCTGTCTTTTGCCCATGACCATAAGTGGGGAGTGATCCCTCCCAGTCCTTGTCTTGACTCATGAGCCTGCCTTTGGATTTTCTCCTCATCTCAATGTGGCCAGGCGCAGGGGTGGAGGGTGAGTAAGCGGCTTCGTGGTGCTTTGTTACCGGGTGAGCTGAAACCACGACAGTCTGTCATACACCCAAATTCAGCATTGACCATTTAATACTGAATAAGGAGTCCCAAGAGAAGAGAGAGGTTGTTTTACCTGATGTTCAAATAATATATTAGTTACTTCACCTAATAACTTTTAAAATCTGTTTTCAGCAATCTGCTAATAGTAGGATTACAGAAAACTGAGCACTTTTAAAATTTCTTTCATAAGGAAGACCTCGGGCAAGGAAAATTTGGTAAACAATGCATCTTCTGGGGAGTTACTATTAGTTTGTAAATTCTTCAGAGTTTACTCTGGTGGGATGCTGAGTTGGCAGAAGCTTTGAGGTAGAACATCTTTTGGAAGGAGACATGCCAAAGGCTTCAAAATTCTGAAACTGGTTGATGTTGTTTTTTCAAATTACAGAAAGAAATAAGAAAACAGATCAACACGGGCTCTTTAAACACAGAAAACTCAAATCTGATAGACAGGAGACGACTAAAGAGAACTGAAAACAAATCTCTCCCTACCAATCATTTCTTTGAAAAGTAGGACTTGTTTTCTGCTTTACTAAATACTTTTCAGAGGCACTCTGAATGGAGCAAACTCTACACAACTCTCTCTACATGTCTAGAAGTCTCATCCCTTCTACCCACCTTCTGTCAGGTTTGGCACTGGGACAGCTCGACTTGGTCATTCAACAGCATGCAATCATGCTGCAGGATTACTTCTTGCCATCTCTCTCTCCCAGTTTTTCTCACTGACTCCAGTGAACTCTACAGTATTTTCCAGCCCGAACTTCTTCAGCTGCTCTGAGGAAAGCATCAGCCTCACTCTCTTGCAGTCATTCCCCATATACCCAATCATAGAACCATGCAACACGCAACGCCTGCACAGTAAGTTGTCAAAAGACAAATCCAACAGTTCTATTGTTCATCCCACACAGTTCCTTTTCTCTTTCCCTGTGTGCTGACCATAGGCATCTAGCAAGTGATCCAAGTTAGGGAGGTTCAAACTTGAGAAGGTTTGAAACAGCTGGTCCAGCTCTTTGAACATCACTTATTACAAAGAACATTTAAAGGAGGATGGCTGCAATTTTGAAAATATGAAAATGCAGCTGAATCATAACACACAGTCATTCTGCACAATACATCATACATTACAAAGATAGAGCTGAAGAAACTAAATTCTGACCAGGCATGCAGAGAAACTGTGGGTGAACAGTTTATTTAATTTTCCACTGTTTATTTCCTGTTGGAGTCAACAGGTTTATAGCATTTCTGGTGTTATTTACCAAAGTCACATGTGATACATCAGAATGCCCAAAACACAGACTTTCCTGAACAGCCTTGTTTCTCAGGGTCAGCTTACGTCAAGAGGAAAAAGGGCCAGTGAAGATCAGGAGACAGCCATAGAGCCGAACAAGAAACTCTTCTGTTATAACAGCGACTGAGGCTAGGGTTAAATACCTCTGGTTATAGCATTGTATTTCTATTAGAGATACACAATTTTCATTTGCATAATATGTTCATAATATTTAAAGTATAGAGTACTTCTGAAAATATGTCAGAAAGCATTAAGTCTCAATTTAATCGTCTTATGCTATTAGCTACAGTAACGAAGTGAAAGTAGAAAATGGGTTAGTGTCTTTTGTTCATTAATCATATCAAATTTACTTTTATTATTTTCCTGTTTGCATTTAATATGGACCTGGAATCTCGACTGGGATTTTCACTCTCCATTTTCATTAAAGTATCAGTAACAATTCTGCAAAGCAATCCTGATGCAGATAGAAGAAAAAAAAAAAAAAAAAGTGTCAAGAGTGGTTTCCAGATGCATGACAGATTTTTATAGACTGTGGAAAAATTATCAGCAAAACAATATTTTAGATTCTCTAATTTTCAACAGGCCTATGATCTTCCTGTTTCTGGCATTTCAATTATTAAATCTGCCATTATTATAATTTTGCCTTTGTATTATCTTCCACATCACTGAACAAGACACCATTGCCATCTTTGAGGCCATTGATTTTGATTTCATATGCTAGAAAAAACATGGGTTTTCCCAGTTCATCTTGACTGAAAAGGAAAAACTGTAACATTTTTAACAATAGAAAATAAAAAGGAGAAAATTAATAAAAGTGAAAGAGAAGTAAAAATAAAAGAACAAAATAACATTTTCAAATGATAGGCAGCGTTAAAGAGGGAAATGGAAACAGCATTATAAGCAGTAGGAGAGGAAAATTTTCAGAAGTTAACACGCAAAATTCTTCTCCTTCCATAATTTATCATTAATACACTATTCCTTCTGATTTCATTACCCAACAAAATAGGAGCTCCGTAGTCTCGAAAGAAGTAATTTTCGAGGATATCACAAAATCATCCATACTTAGTAAAATAAAAAAAGTAAAAAAAAAAAAAAAAAAAGNGACAGAATCCCTGGTATTCATCACTCGTTCTCCAGTTGATTAAACAACTCATTGATTGGGCCTTCCTGCTGCATGTTGCTTCATTTAAAATCCTGAAAGTTAATCCATTTTTGTGTCTAGTTCAAAGCTGAAATCTCTTCTCCCTCCAGATACTGCATATAGAAGTTCTGCTTGGAGAATTTAAGGCCCTCCTGAACCATTAAAGGATCAGCTGAAAAAAAATACCTGTACGGCTGTCCTGGTTTCAGCTGGGGTAGAGTTAATTTTCTTTCTAGTAGCTGGCATAATGCTATATTCTGGGTT
>VYZV01042798.1:41752-74123 GCA_013401275.1 Pandion haliaetus
GACATTAAAAAACCATCCATACTGAGTAAAATAAAAAAAGTAAAAAAAAAAAAAAAAAATAGTACTAATAGTGATGTAAGTTAGTGACAGAATCCCTGGTATTCATCACTAGTTCTCCAGTTGATTAAACAACTCATTGATTGGGCCTTCCTGCTGCATGTTGCTTCATTTAAAATCCTGAAAGTTAATCCATTTTTGTGTCTAGTTCAAAGCTGAAATCTCTTCTCCCTCCAGATACTGCATATAGAAGTTCTGCTTGGAGAATTTAAGGCCCTCCTGAACCATTAAAGGATCAGCTGAAAAAAAATACCTGTACGGCTGTCCTGGTTTCAGCTGGGGTAGAGTTAATTTTCTTTCTAGTAGCTGGCATAATGCTATATTCTGGGTTCAGTATGAGAAGAATGTTGATAACACACTGAGGTTTTCAGCTGTTGCTAAGTATTGTTCAGTCTAAAGTCAAGGATTTTTCAGCTTCTCATGCCCAACCAGCAAGAAGGCTGGAGGGGCACAAGAGGTTGGGAGGGGACACAGCCAGGGCAGCTGACCCAAAGTGGCCAAAGGGCTATACCATACCATATGACATCATGCCCAGTATATAAATTGGGGGGAGTTGGCCAGGGAGGGATCCCTGCTCAGGAACTAACTGGGCATCAGTTGGTGCATGGTAAGCAATTGCATTGTGCATCACTTGTTTTGTATATTCAGATTCTTTTATTATTATTATTATTGTAAATTTATTATTGTTATTATTATCATTATTAGTTTCTTCTTTTCTGTTCTACTAAACTGTTCTTAACTCAACCCATGAGTTTTACCTTTTTCCTTCTGATTCTCTCCCCAGTCCCACTGGGGCGGGGTGAAGCGAGCGAGTGTCTGCGTAGTGCTTACTTGCTGGCTGGGATTAAACCACAACAATGGCCCAAAACACTGACCTACCCTTGTTACAAGTCATACCAAACATTGGTATTTAAAAAATAATAAATCTTCACTTTCAAAAACAGTTGCTAAGTGACAAGATGTACTAGTATCCTGTCTCATTTATAAAAGAAAAAGATGGAACATCCTCAAAAAGAAACGAAATGCCTGATTGACACCGAGCAACTGATTACCATATTAAGAGAAGATAAACCACATCCTTATGTGGTTTACCTTAAGGAGGATACAGTAAATGTCTGCTGTATCTGGCTAAGGAACCTAGCCCATCTGCAAGACTGAAGAATTTCCTTTTGACAGCAAGTTTAGCCTGCAACCAAATTGCAGGTTATATACCTTGATTACGACAGTATTTACTATCTGAAGGATCAGACTAAGTAGTAGAAATAATTCACTTATCATAAAGTCAGTGCTTAGTACTTAAGTTTCATGTATGTGAGTTGATATGGTATTTTTGCTTATAAAAATTATATGCCAAAGAGCAGCCCTTTAATTATACACAGCTCTTGAGGAATTCAAGTGGAGCTGCCATTCTGGAGCTAGATTGTAGGAACACTGTTGGATAGAGGCTGCTAGAAAAATCTGAATTCTCCACTGGTGGCACCAGTATTGGTGCCCTGGCACCCAGCTGAACTCCCAGCTTTACCTCAGAAAGAAGCAGAGTGGTTTCCCTGAGTGGTGATATTTCCTGCCTGAAAACTCATTAAAACTAAAGCCTGATCCTCCACCTTTTGAGATACATGCAAAATCTGCAAATTTCAGGCTTTTGAAGGTTTTCATATGTGGCTCTGAGTGCTGGCCATTCTGATTTCTAAACTGTAGTGATTTAAGGTGACATACTTCAGAAGTGTGGTAAACTGCTATGAAAAGATCCATTTCAATCATCCCAGAAAAAGAAGAAACACATAACCCTGTACAGCAAATTGTCAGTTCGTCTAAAGCCAAAGCTAGGTGGAAAAATCACAGTTTAAGATTCATCCCAAACATTTTAGGCACACTTAAAACATAAGGAAAATACAATAAATAACAAGAGCTTTAAATACATTATTAGTAAGTATGCTGATATAAGGCTTCAGAAAAAGTGAATTTCAGTCAGTGAAACATTGGTACATTTTGCATATAGTAATTAAAATAAAATGGGCAAGAAGTACAGTCAGCACTCTTTCTCATTATAGGAATACTTTAGATATGAGAAGTTTCACAAACTTGCTTATTCCTTCCTCTGTTCTTAACTCTCTTTTTAATAGTCTACTGAAGCATATTAGAATTTAATTATACCAATTAGTACTGGCACATCAGACATATGATGTAGCTTCAATTAGGAGGTACCTAATGGATATTAGTACAATTTAGCTTTGTAATTAAAGTTCTAAGAGCAGTGCAAATTCAACATTATGACTACAAAACATTAAGACAACATTGATGGCACTGAAATTGAGTATTTTAAAAATGACCCCATAAATTAGTCTTAAAAAATATATATATCTGAAATCAGTTTTGAGCTCTCTGCATCTCAGTGTATAAGATGATGTTGCCATCTCCACTGGCAAAGCCATTTTTAAAATTTAAAATAGTCTTCGTTAAATCATGTTTTTTTGTGATTAAATCATGTCCATTTTAAGATATTCTGTCAAGTCCCACTTTTATTAAGAGGCTTTTTAGAGGACTTTTGCAATTTCTGTCATCTTTTTAGGAACCAAGTGTACTGACTCTACTAAATCAAGAAAAGCTTACCCTGATAGAGCTGTTTTAGCAGTGGCAGCAGAGAGGTCCAACTTTTCTGTCTCTCTAGCTTCTTCCCACCAACACTTCATAGAATCCACCTCTTCTGTGATGAAGGAGTATTACAATTTTTCTTCTCTTGGCCCCATCAAGAGCAGAGACAGGAAGAGACAAGTCTTAAAGAACTACCATCCGATGACTTCTACTGCTGAAATTGATACTGGATTTTAAAACTCCCGTTAATTGATTGGTTTTGCTTCTAACCAAGGAACAACTTAATTTCAATTTTACTGATTGCTGATCATGCTTCTCTCGAGTCATTACAGCACAAGTTATTTGATACGAAGTACAAACACACTGGCCATTCCAAAATAACATTTTGCCAAGTGCAAGATGTTGACTCAGAAATGATTTGACAAACGCATTTAGAGAAACCATAAATGTTATAGCAGTAATTAAAAAAAAAAATCATTAAAAAGATGAAGTACCATCTTCATTACTGTGTTGGTTTGGTGTTGGCAACTAAAATCCAGTGGTAAACACAAAGGATCTGCTCAACATTCACTCTGCCACAAGTGTAGCCACAGGTGATACTGGACTGGGATTGATGGTTTTGTGCTCTCAGCTTCCACTGTCACCCAGAGGATGATGAAAGACAGCAGGACGAGGGAAGGCATCACAGTAGGAAGAAACTACGCATGAAAAAGTATCATACTGAATGTCCCGTTCAGAGAGGCTAAGTTTAGGCTACTTGATGGGGTGATGCTTGATATCTCAGTCACCCGTATCAGAGCCTGTGTTAGGAAGCGCTGCAGCTCCTCTCTAGCCCACATGCCCACAGCTTTCCCGTGTGTGAAAACAAAGGAGAAAAAAGGGAGTGATGCTTGTCACCAGCTCTCAGTATGATACGGAGTTGGGACATGCTGGGCACTGGGGAATGTACCACCATATTGTATATAGCTATAGCCAAACAGTAGTCTCACTGTGATGCGACTCATATAATCTAGAGACCATATGAGGAATCTTTTAAGTTTCATCTTGCTCCCTGACGGGTTCTTTTATCTGACCTGTTTCGTGAGCTCTCCTTATCCCCATCAATCATAAATTAGGTTCAGGAGAAAACTGCAAAGAGTTTGATAAAAGACCCTCCTGCAGTATGAGATACAATACGGAAAAGTTCATGACCTATATTCCTGTAAGAACAGAACAGAACAGCTAGGTTGATGTGCTAGAAAACCCTTTCAGTGAAAGCATGGAACTGCAAGTTTTATAATGGCAAACTATTCTTGTGCTTCCCAGCTAAGATGTGCTTCCTAATTATGATATAAGTTTTTTTACTTAGATCTTGCATGATAAGCATATTAAATTGTCATGATGGGCTACAATTTATCATGATCATTAAAAATGAGATATTGAAAGTGTGGTTGGTCATTAATCATGGTCAGTAGTATAACAAATAAATGGACTGTAGTGCATCTTGGGAATCTATGAAAAATAATTAATTTCAATTGCCCAAAGAATAGAACAGATGAATACTTACATACAAAAGCAAAACATAAATAGATAAACACCGTAGACCCTATCAAATATAATTTTGAAATATTTTCATTGCTGCCAGTGTTCCCTTGCCTCTACCCAGAACATTTAGATACATTATTAAAAACTCTCCCAATAGAAGAATACTAACTAAGGTAGCTAGCATTTTGCATGTAGGCATTTTAACTTGAACTCATTGTGCAAAATTTACTGATAGCTCATTTTCTCTTCTGTAAAATTGGAATAAAAGTATGTGGCATGTTCTGCAGTTTAATTAATACTTATCAAAGTACTTTAAGATCTTCTGCTGAAAGACTGCAATAGGTTGGGCATGAAGTCACTGAGCTTCTAGGCTGGCAGAATAGCTAAATGCGGAGGTTACAACTTCCTTAACATTTAGCTACACTACAAAATGAGTGAAAAAATTTCCCATAACAGTGGGGAAACTCACTGGATTGAGAATATTGGGAAGGTTTCCTTGAAAAATTCCCAACCTCCTCCTCCTCCTCTGCTAATGAGATGAGGAGAGAACTTAGATATCCAAAGACTTGCCTGGGGAAAGTGGTAATGGAGACAGGATTTAGTCCATTTGGGCTAAAAAGCCTCATCTTACAAATGAGACTAAAACCCAGTAAAAATACCTTTACATCTTCCAAGGCACCCAGGCTGTGTCTGCAATAAAAAGAGAATCCACCACAGTCGATGGCTAAAACAGTCAGTCCACAGTCTGAAGCAAAAATCCCACGGATCCCCACATTTTCCGTGTCCATTAAACAGACGTTATTCCACAGAGGCCTGGAGGGCATCCAAGGTCTGACTGACAACCTACTGATTATTGCAGTGGGCTGACTATCACAGGAAGAAACTTCCAGAATGCAGAGTTTGGTTTAAAAATCTTACTTGATTGTCTGTTTTAAAGCTTACTATATTGTGAAGCGGAGGCTGACACAAGAGGGTTCTCATTTCACATTGAAAATGAGGAAAGTAGTAAAGGTTCTAAAGTTCAGGTCTTCCTTCTCAAATTTAGGTAATTATTGTCCCATTTACAGAAAAGTATGCTACTCCAGTTTTAAACTTTATATTAACCACTGCTGCATTTTACCCATATTTTCACAGGTAGAGCCCATTCTTAGATGATTTTTACCGTTAATTTACAATATTTATAAAATTAAATCCTTGGGTAACCTGAAAAAATCTGAGCAGAAATGGTTACCAAAGGGATGGGGCCTTCGTACAATTTTCCCCTCCATATTCGTATAACTTAGGCTCATGCTGAACAAATTCCTGTTTGGTTTATTTTTTTCCTAAACATAGCCTGTGGAAAACAGGGAAGAGAGAAGGGGCAGGGAAACGTGTTGCTGTATGCTGAGAAGGAATAGGTATAACAGAATTTCCCACCTGAACTGCAATCTTATGCATATGAGAAAAATTAATTGAATTGTTAACCTACTGCTAATTCACTGCAGAGTTTGGCATTTCGTTGTGTTTGCACAAGGCCAAATCAGAATTATCAAAAACATATAGCTTTTATTTGTCTACAGCACAGAGCCACAGTGTACTAAGGCTCAACATTTCATAACCATTTCAAAATATGCAAAAACCAGCAGGCTGCAGGTATGCAGGGCTAGGAAACGTAATCTATATATAGAATTCTCCACTGTGCCAGTTTTAACAAAAAATACTCTCAAAACATAAAAACCGCTCACCCTTTGAAAACTATAATTAACTTTCAAGCAGTTGCTGAAACCTTGTTCAAAAGGCAACACTAAATGGTGACAGCTATTGTTTTGGACCAAAAAAAAAGCTGTTTTTTAGATCAAGGTTTTGTAGTATATTCTTTGATACACAAAAATTCTCATTGCTAACTGAAAGTAAGCATAGTTGGTACTTTAAAAAAAAAAACAAACAACCAACTTTTTATGAATGGTTGCGGACTGTGCTTTTTTGACCAATTTAAGTGAATGCAGCTACCCTGGGAAGTTGAAGCCTTGGTTTAAAATATAACGTAACACCTGAAAGTACACGTTTATACAAAGAGAGTCTGTTCCGTCATCCATCCCTTTAAGAAGAGAAATTGCTCCAGACTTCTGTTGGGGAGACATAGCCGTGTGGCATATTTTTTGTAGCTATTATATAAACATGAATAAAAGGCTGTTTACTAAATGGTGATCAGATACCTTTTTAAAGCACATGGAGATGTTTGCCTTTTTGAATTGTACCCAATGCAAAATGATGTCAGGTAGAGGTAAGCAGAAGTGAGCATCAGCCACTTGTCAGACATGAATACACGGTGCTCTGCAGCAACAGCTGTGCCCTGATGAAAAAGTTGATGAAAAAATGGGCAGCATTTGCAAAGGGAAGAAAAAAAAAAAGTTATCACCCCTGCAAGAATTGTTGGGGACCAGATGTTAAAATCCAGTACGGTCTGTTTATTTCAGAAGAGAGTGTTGTAAAAAATGTTAATCAGGTGTTTTTATGTGGTTTAGGTTGTTGTACTTGACTGTTCTACAGACTGATGTTATTGGCATTAAATCGTTAACACTGTAACTAGAGTCAGCCTGTTACAGATCAATGCAAAAGTAATAGCTATCCATACCGGGTGAAACTGTTAAAGAAAGGAGGAGGGTACTATGACTTTCACTTATATATAGCAGGTCGTAAATATAGATGTAACACAGAAGAAAATAAAGAGAAAATTTGTAGTCAGGAGTCAATATGAAATTATCCTCCCACATATTGGCAGGAATAACTCTTAGAAAAGTGTAGCAAGAGCTAATGGAGAAAACCATCCTGGAAGAACCAAGCAGCACCCTAACCTGCACAGGTAACATTTTGATCAAGGGAAAATATGCAAAGTTCAATTTTGTACCGCACAGCTGTACCAACATAAATCTAAAGTAATTCCAATTAAATAGTGACTTAAACTTGCATCACTGCAAACACAACTCAGGGCAAGATTCAGGCCTCCCAAGTTCCCGCTGGACTGGAGAGCAAGATAAGCCACTTGGCACCCAGGGAAGGCTCTTCTGTTGGAATTTCTCTTCAGAGGAAAAATGCTTTGGGACACAACCGAGTGGGCTGGCGGCAGGTAATGGGATTCTTTTGGAAAACAAGTGCCAAATCACAACCCAGGCGAGAGATTGTAAGTACACAAGATCCGTGCTGAGAAAAGGTGGGGCTGGCAGCCTTTGCTCCAGACGTTGGAGGGGATGGAGCACTCCAGCCCAGGCAGCCTGTCCTGCTGGGACACCACGTTTCTAAAGTCACGGAGCCCGGGCAGGCAACTCCCAAGGGCCCCCTCCTCTGAGGCGGCAATGCTGTGATTAATAACATAAGCTTTTCAAGACTTCAATGCTGTTTCAGTCCAGCTTTATCCATAGACTACACACAGAAGCGCTGCTACTAAAACAGTAGGAACACTTGCATTTGAAATGCCAGAACCTTTGACTGCTAGCAGTAAACAGAAATCTGAACTAACTCTGCATTAAAATGGAAAGCAAAACATAGCGAGCCTGACTGCACCATCTATTCAAAACATCAGAGACAGCAAATAGTGGATGAACATATTTTTAGATGTTTTTCATTCCATAAGGTCAAAGAACTTCACAAATAAAGGGGCCCAACAATATTTTTGCTTTGGGATTGATATGAGAATTTTACAAACGGAGGCGTGTGGATAGATAGGGTCAAAAGCTACTGTCTTTTACAGCAGGGTAAATCCTGGTATGGCACTATGTACATGGACAACGTCATAAAAGAGAGAGCAGAGCCCTGCCCAGCTCTGAGTGACTTACCCTCTGCCACGCAGCAAGCAGTGGGGCTGCATGGATTAGAATCGGTTCCAGGGAGTTAATGCAAGCACTGGATCAAACGATATGCAAGCACGCAGTGGAGCACTAAAGGTACAGCAGTGTGTCCTGACAGAAATCCTTTGGTGGGAATTTAAGGAAGCATGCAACACTGTATTTTACCTTCTGCTTGGGCCTCAGAAAAACAGGTTTTGGGGACTGCCAAACCAGTGTTTTACCTCTTCTGCTCCTGTTTTTTTTTTTTTCCTTTTAACCTTGTGCTGATACTTTCAAAAGATATTCAAAGCAGATGATTTGACATATGCTCCTGACTGAGCATAGCCTAACAAATTTACCTTAACAGAATATAATATAGTTTACTGAAACCACAAGCAGATACAGACATCTGCCATACATAGGACGCTTCTCCTGTAAAATTTTGCCAATGCTATGCCTGAAATATTCATTTTCAGTAACATTCACCTATCCCCCTTCATGTTTTGAAAGTATCACAATGCAAGCAGCTGTTAAATATATTTAAAATGATTTTTCATTAGGTTTTCAGCACCCTTCATTCCAAAGAGAAAATTAGATTGTAGTGAATAAGATGGCAAATGAAGAGGTATTTGGTATTGAAAATAGTTTTTCTTTTTCAGTCAGGTCATACAGCTAGCAATTCTGCATTCAGAACAGTGCATATGTGCATGTATGGGTGAGTACCTGACATGCCTGTCAATATGTTCAGCATATCGACCAGAAATCTCTCCACCATTCTGTAATAACGAAAACGTCCAAGGACAAAGCTGTTTGCAGTGGTCCAAATTCCCTTAACGTGTTAAGCACATCTCTAGTGGGTATTGTCCTGTTACTGGTTTTATCACCACTGAGCTCTGGAGCAGGTGTAGGGTGTGTGGCACCGGTGTGGAAATGGTTAATACGCTACAGATGTGATGATCGTGCAGCTGATGACTAATGCAACTGGTAAGAAATGACGTGTCAACTCCAGTGACTCTAGGCATCAGAGACCACAACACAACTCAAGGCAGTCCTGGTTGCTGTGCTAGGAAACAGCTGCGTGCTAATATCAGCACACCACTATCAGCTGTGTCCTTGACCTTACAGATTCATTCGATAAGAAACCTTTCCTTTCACTAGCTGATTTCTGCTATTAACACTGTGAGAATAAAATGTTGGTGAATGAACAGCAACAACAGAAAAAATCCCAGCTGAATTAAATTATTATTTGTAAGACATTCTGAGTTATTGATTTGCCTGACTTATAAGTAATTCATGCACTTTAGTGCTGAAGAAAAGGTACAATTTTAAGAAAGTGTGCTGTAGGGCATAACTTGTAGAATAATTAAAAACTTAAAATTACTTCTTTTGACTTAACACTTTCACTTTGACTTCAAAATAATGTTACATGACTCAACAGTATAATGACAAGAGGTTTATGGAGAAAATTAGGAACAGTGTTTTTGCATTATGCCTGTGAGAATTTCTCTTGTATAATCTGATCGATACTTTCCTTCTCCCTTTGACTTTCATATACTGCGGATCATTCAAAATAAGTAGACATAAAAGGAATAAAGAAAAGACTGGTCCATTTAAATATTCAAACACAACTATGCTTAGAAAATGTAGATTCAGTTATTACTCTCATAAAATATAAGCTTTTTCTTAAAAAAAGCCATCCAAATTCCTGTGTTGGATTTAAATGTGTTTGTAACACCATAAATATGGGCAGGAGGGGAGGAGTGATGAAAGAGGAAGATTGATAGGAAATGACCTTAATAAGCTTTACAGATTGTTTAATCTCAGGAAAAGAAAAAAAGTTAGAAGCTAAAGATCCATTAGAAATATGCCTAATTTCTGGTTTAACCCTGCGTTTGACATTTAACTTGGTTTTACCGATTCCTTAATCCTTCTGGCGTTCAAGCCAAAATATCTTTTAATTAAAAAGCTATAAACGTGCCCCTTTGGCCATCTCTTAAATCTGCAATCCTCTTAGATTTCCCCTTCAAAGCCTAATCCCCTTAGTTCCTTAGAGAAAAACCCTGGCTCGGCGAGGCCGTGGCGCGGAGCCCAGCAGAGCCGAGCAGCCTGGCCGGACTCTGCACTGGCTGGGCAGGAGCCCTTCTGCTCCTCAACTCACGCCTACTGGCTGGGGGGACTTGCCTGAAGCGGGTCCGTGGGTCAGGAACAGCAAAAAGGGGTAGGGATGGGTCCTCCCCTGGTTGACTAGTCGTTGGCGATAACGGCACTGCTCTCTGCTCAGCACACGGAGGGGTGCCCCACCAAAAGCGATGGCAGATCCCTCCTGGTGTAGTGGGATCCTGGTTCTCACCTGAGATGTTTCCAGAAGCCTGAACAGAGGGAGACTGCTGCTTTTTGTGCAGCTCAAACCTCTCCGCCACTCAACCTGGACACCGGTGTGATGATTAAACATCAATATGCAATGCAGGCGGGGGAACAGAGTAGGTTGTGAAATTTCTGGTATACCAAACAATGATGAATCCTGTCTCTCCAGCATCATCTTTTTAGTAACAATTATACCAGCCAGATCCTTCACATAGACCAACAGATAAATCTTGAATAGCTGAGACTTTGGATTTTTAATTTCCATCACAAACTTTTAGTATCAATAGGAAATAAAAACAGCCACATTAATTGCAAACTGTAGTTCAAAAAAACTGAGACAAAAAGTAGATTCTATGACATATGCAAGGGAAAACTGGATTTTCCTGAAAAGATTTTTTTTTCTGTCTTTGAATAAAACACGTCNNNNAAAATTAAAAATCAAGATTAGAAGCCAACCATATTTCTCAAACATGACATGTTCTCTACACCATATGCTCTGAAGAGAGATTCATTTAATTGTTTGGAACAAGTCCATATAGTTGTCAAATTCCAGGACTCCACCCAAAGTCATGTAGTAGGTTTCTTCAAGGTGCACGGCATATCATTATGCTGTTTTCCAGATTTGAATTACATTCCTCAACATAAAAATCATTGACAGCATCTCAGTCTGATAATAAATACCTAAGCTCAGAAGGCAATGAAAGCCAGATCAGTGCTTCAGTGCTAAAAATGATGACACAGAATAAGGTCCTTAAATCATCCATATTAAATATAGAGAATTAGATACCTAAGAGAGGCATTCACAATAGCCAGCCTGCTGGGCCACCAAAACCAGCCAGACTAAGGGAAATTGTCATTCAAAAGGAAACAACTAAATTACATGTTACAGAACCCAAATCATCCCCTTGGGAAGCAGTTATCCACATCCAAGCAGGTTGCCTGGTATCCATAGCTGGACGACCAAAGCCTGAGCAAAGCACCAGCCTAATGTCTCAAAACTTTCTTCACACTCTTAGAAGCATCCTAGCCTGATCTACTTGCTACCAAAATCACACGTTTGGGACAGACCAGCATGCACCTAAACACTGGCCAAAGCAGCCTGAAGGGGCTTGAGCTTTTAAATATGGACAGACCGAGCCTAGTTAACAGGACAAAATATAAGATGATGGCACCTGTGGAAATGCAATTTACCTTTTACGTGGCAAACTAGGGCTTACTGTCATGTTCATGGGTGCTACTTATGGAGGGAAAGGGGCTGTGAGACAAGTTGAGAACTAGCAGGGAGAAAGCAAACTGAACAGATCTGATGGGAGCACCTGAAATGTTTACTTGTGTTTTTTCATTATGTTTAAAAGCCATTTCCACTGAAAAGGAGGGAAAGTGGAGAAGGATCTCAGTTACAGCAGTGTATTGTGTGTTTGGGCCGACTACACTTTAGAGCCTGCTTCCAGTACTGACATAGAAAAGTTATTTTTTTTAGGAATAAAATTCATTGTTCATGAGTCTACCGTACACTGTGAAGTGGAAAACCTGTTTCAGAATTACCTTTGACATATGAGAAGAACTGCAGAATCCATCCTATAAAAGAAGAGTCAACCATTACCGTATGCAATAGCTGAAATAACAGAAACCACCAGCAAATATTTAGCTAGAGATGGTAGTAGACTGAGAAACAGAGTTGGCAAGAGAACAAGAGAAAAAGCACCTCAGGTCACAAAATCAAAGGCACCTTAAGTTGGGCTCTGTTACCCATCAGGATAGGTTATGAAACCCTTGGGTCTCACTATGACTGAGCCTTACTATGCAAGAGGAGAAGCACCAGCTGTCCTAGCGTTTGCCTCAGTGAAGACAAAGACTGTACTGTAGTTATACTTCAGGAATTAAGTATTTATGTCACCCTTTTGTATATCATTTCCCATGGTTTTCTTTTCCCCTGTAATAAAATGTTACTAACCAAATGCATGTTTGCTTGCTGCACCTACATTATTAAGGAGCGTGGCAGAACTGGAGGGTGGAGTAGTTGATGCCAAGGACCCCATGTCCACGTGATACCCATCTGCTTCAGGGATTTTACTTTGGACAATTTATAGCCTTTTTCTGTGGGGTCAGAATTAATTAAGCATTAGGACACGCAGGTGGATGCTGGGAGCACAGCTTTTGAGTTTACTTCCACTCAAAAAGAAACCAACCTGAATGCTCCGAGGTCGTTCTTCAAAGCAAACCACAACGCAGTAAGTGGAGGGGAGATTCACTTCCAAACTTCATGCTTCTTTTGAGGTAAAATGCTAATGCCGGCTCATCCTGAGCACTGCAAAGTTTATAAATGTTATTCTTTCCAGTGTTTCTGGGTGAGGAGGTCCCACTAGAGTTTTACTAGCATGCCTTTTAAATTTGAAACCATTGTTCTCGCCACCCATCAAGACCTAGCAGAAGAGTAACACTTATCAAAATAATGTCTTTCACTCAATGTTAGCAGGAAATATTTGTGAGGGACAGAAGAGGACCTGTGTTTATTTTGGCCAGGCTGCTTGCTGAATAATGAACAGCATCTGGCTGAAACAAGAACCTTCTCAGCCTCTTTCAAGGGCTGACCACCATTTTTTTTTGCTTTCCAAAGTAAAGCAGAAATAATTCTAAATTACAACACAAATAATAACTGTTCTTATTAAGTAGCAAGTATTTTTACAGAAAGCGGAATAAAAATGGGTTCAAGCTCTCCTCTGCCTAAATGCGCTTGAAGCCCACTCCTAGCCTGTTCTTCCCCTTGGGGATGCTCGAGTGCCCCAGCTCCTAAACCCTTCCTTACCTGACCAACATTTGATGCTGCCTTTCCCAGGCACTCAATGACCCCAATTCAACAGGAAGGGCACAAAATAGCCATCAGGTGCAGCGGGTCACTCCCAGCTGTGGTCCAGTCCTTGGGAAGCACCCCGTGCTGGTCAAACCACAGGCTGCAGAGGTTGACCTCGGTGCTGACGGCTGCGTACTGTAGGTGTAGATTATTCTAGCTCTCTGTTTAATTGCTGATAAGAAAACCTGACCAGAGCTGCCCTGGTTTCTGCAATTGCTTTAGGGATTCTCTGGATAGTACAGGTGTATAACCACAATACCTGCAACCAAATGTGCACTCGTCATCCTTTTGTCTCGTTACCTTAGAAAACAATGATATTTGGATGCAAGGATACAGTTTAAAGAAAATAATAGTATTTTAAAAGCCTAGTATCAATCCCTAGCACTCATGCTCCCTTTATCAAAGAATATTATGTATTAAGTTTTGTTCTGAGTTAGGCTGAAGTAAGATATATTGATTTCAGTTATAGACTTCTCTACATATTCATGGGCATTGTTGTTCTTTTGAAATTTAACAGTGTATGTACTATGTTAAATTACGTTAGGCTTAATTTGATAGCACTAGGTGCTAATGAAAAAATTCTCAAAAGAAACCCATGGGTCTTTCTAAAAAATGTGTTACTGCACATCAACATGATGATATTTACTGATATTTTTTCTGTGCTTTTCTTTCAGATTTAACTGTGTACCTTCCATAATTTCTGCATGATTCTGCTTCTTTGATCAAACCTCTATTTGTGTTGTGAATAGTTTACAGATAAATACCTCAGAAGATACTTTTTCTATGCCTAAATGGAAATGACCGTCTCTGAATTACAGACCAATACCTTTCCTTTTTTCTTTGCTCATTGTATGGAAGCTCTTAAAAGCATTATAAATCGTTAAAAGCTAATAGCTCCCATGTAGCTTTTTACTTTCAACACAGCTCTAAAAAAGGAAGTTAAATTATATTTTTTACCTACGATTGTCAGTTGAACTGCATTCATCTCTCTTTGTATCTTCTTATGTACTTCTTCCAATAATTGCAACATCCAGCTTTCACTACATTCAATATTTCTAGACATAATACATACATATTTATATTTATCTTAAAAGGCTATGATTTGGAATGCTCCTGACATTACCATAAGTAATTTCCTTCACTGTAAAATATCATACTAGTACCTAGTATATATCAAACTAAAACCTACACAGATTCTCCAAAGGAAAGTTATATTTGAAGCAACTGTTGGTCATTGCATTACAGCTAAGAGATAGGCTCTTTATAACTGTAGAAAAAGGGAATGGTGAGGACTAAGGTAAGGTAGAGGGACAGATACATGATGTTACAGAGAAACTTTGCATTAAACATCACGGAAAAGTTGTTTCTTTACTATCATAGCAGACTCTCCCACCGCTTTTAACTTCTTGCTAATACACTAAAAAAAGCCACAGATTAATGTTGAGATAAATTACATGTTTTTTAAGAAGGGACTACATTCTGTTGTATGTCTGCACAAGACCTTTTTTCAAAAGGCTTCCAATGACTAGCTTGTACTAGAGCTGGTGGTACTGTTTAGTACACAAGCATATAAATTACTAGAGTGAGTATATGCACTTCTGTAAATACACAGGAAGCCTAGAAATGAAAGTGTCAATCAATCACACCAGTCATTTATATTTGTATTCACATTTATACAAATTCAATAGCATAATCAGCCCTAACACATTACTTTCGCTATATTACGTCCCTTTCTTTTATGCTACAGCAATATAGGATTCCGTTCTCTGTCCAAACTAGCATGGTTTTTATAGACATTTTTTGGAGAAATTCTACATCTATATATGCTGAATGCCTGTGACATCACAGATACCGAATGTAACCAAAGATGTCATTCAGCCCATCATGCCAATTTGCTTACAATGACAACACTGAGACAGAAGAGGCAGTTGGAAGAGAGATGTGCATCTTCAACTGCCCATCTACACAAACATATTTCTCTTTGACATCAGTAGTACTTTGACCACTTGTATGGATTTGTTTAGACTCAAACCTGAAGACAGACAAAAACATTTTTTGTAGATTTAGTATCTCACCTCAGAGAGAAGACAGTTACTGTAAATCACTGGCTAGGGGACTGATGTTATAATCTTGCTCTGACTTAGATAAAATCATCTATATCTATATATCAGCGATCTGAATGAACTTGTCGGTGCATTATCTGGGGATAAGAGATGTAAATTGCCATACTCACCATAAACTGCAGCAGTTTTGGATGTTGCAGAATCTGAACTGTTTCCCTCCTCTCTCACTGTCTCAGAAATGCTCTTATTGAAACATTATTCTTAGGACAAAATACATTAAAAATCTAAACCACATTTATCACCTAACATTGTATGTCATATATACTGATTCTAAAGGAACTGAAATAGCACAGAGGTCTTAATGTGTAGCTCTCTTTGTAGGGGTCTCTGCTAGGAGGTTCTCACAAAAAATGAAATCTTCAATTTTAAGCTGTTTGGGCTGGGAAATACAGCATATAATGCATAAACAGTGTCTGGCATTCTGTGAATAGTACCAAAACCTGATAAAAATATTTAATAAATAGAACTGCCCACACTGTGCAAGAAGAATTGCAATTCTCTTTGGCTAAGGCTGTCCACAAGAGGTATGCTCACAGACGCATGTTGTGGCAAACCAGGGTCTCTTAATTTCTTTTTATGTTCCGAGCCCCAGGAAACATATGCTGGTTTTGTGGTAGTTTGGACAACTGAAATGATTCAAGGATTAGAGGATATGACAGAGGAAGAGCAAGCAAGGGAAGTTAATTTACACAGCTTAGAGAAAAAGAGATTAAGGGGATATAAAACTGTATAAATATCTTCAAGGATTCAAGGAAATAATATCGAGGCAGGAAAAGGTTTTGATATGTTACCTAAAAAGGTTAATAAATTTACTATCTTAAAACTATACATAGAAAGTTTTGTTTAGAGAGCAGGAAAAAAAAGGCTAAAGAGATTATTAAATGGAATATTCAAGCAGAGAAAACAAGCGAGGTGGCTGCACCACAACCATAAGAAAATAGAACAATGTAAAGACTGCTTGAAACTGTGCAATAAAAAGAGCCTGCACAGAGCAGGGAATTGATATTAATGCCCAATTTTATTCTGCTAAGATGTTTAGGAGCAGGGCCTTCCAAACCTAAGAAAGTTTTTCTGGCTCGCTGTGGGACTGTTTTTCTTTAAGTGAGATATGGAGACGCCTAGAAGTGCCAACTGTTACAGTCCTAATCATGTTTTGCAATATCTAGAGTTTCTTCTTAAAGTTCTTGTACGTGAAGACCTGGCAGCCTCTTTTGCCATTTCACCTTTCTGAGCAAAATTAGGAAAATACTGTCTAAGCACTTTGGGAGGACTTGCAGAACTGAAATAAAACTAGAAACACAAAAGCAAAAACATTTCTTATGCAAATTCTGCCTATGCTACGATTCTTAAACACATTAGATTAGCAGCACTGGAAAAGCAAATGAATGATCCTAAATACAATTCTTATCTGTGTAAATCCGTGAAAATCGTAAGCGTTAATGAAAATAATAGTGTTCTTAACAAACAAAAGGACTTAAGTCAGCCACAAAGGAAATAAGATGGATGTCTAGGCTTTTTTTTTATCCCCTACCCAATCATTTCCCTATTAACTTTCGAAAATATGTGATAATTCCACCTACGTTTCATGAAGAGGTAGTTCGTCAATAGGAACTAAATTTCAGTAAGTTTAGTGGTAATCGGCAGCCAAATAGAGAAGAATACTCAGATAAGTGCCCTTACTGTGCAAAAAGCAGGAAAATAAGTGCACTATTATCTGCTCTGCTTAGCACACGAGGTAGCTGATCAACAGGGATGTGGCGGCTGGTTATCCTCAGGCAGCTCGGAGCTGGGTGCAGTAGGAGCTGCCAGGGGGTAGTCCAGGGATGAGAGAGGCAGCTGAGGGAACTGGCTAATGTGGAGATGGCGAGGACAGTATTTTGTGGAAGATACTCTGGAGGAATGTGTTAGGAAGCTAGATGCATTGCAGCTGAGGACAGAGAGGACTTGAAACATGTAGGGAACAAGACATGAAAAGTTTTGCTGGCCACAGAATGCATTTTTTTTTGGTACAAACTGGGTCATACATGTAATAACAGTTACTGTCATTTGTTTCTGTTATGTACTGAGCCTCTGTGTAAACCCTCTGGAGCCTATATTCTTTAATCCAAAACCTTCTAACCCACCTGAAAAAATTAAGGGCCTGTATTATATTGATCTTTCTGTTTAATTCCATGTTTTGAATAATACATCACAGAAGTGGCAATGCTTTTATGATATGTTGGTGTCATACATCATAACTAGCACCACTGCTCTAGTGATGTATTATCCACACAGTGGCACTAACCAGAAAGATAAATGCTGGTATATGGACAGCTACGTACGTCTCTTGAGAAATAGGGATAAAGACAGATTAATTTATACACATGCTAAAATCCAGAAATAAACAAAGTATCTATCTGGTACAGTAGCATACTACTTTCAGCAGGATATATATACATCTTTACAAAAGAAGCAGCTAGAAAGCCATATATTTGTTTTCAAGTCAAATATTCTGTGAATAAATCTTAATTCTCTGAGTGAAAGGAGCTCTGGCAGGAGGGTACAACATTGAGCACCCTTCCCTCGCTGACACAAGCCGAATCAAGGATGGATCATTCCACGCATTTTTGAGCACCGCAGCACTTCTTGTCAAGAATCGATCCCTTATCCTTAAGTATTTTCAGGATCATGATATCCGTGGTATCCACAGAAGCCCCTTTCTGCCAGCTTTCTTGCACATTGCACTGGTGATATAGATAATTTTTGTACAATATGTTACACTGTTTTGCCTTTGATTTTCTGTTTCTCTCACAGGAAGAGTAGAGCTCCGTCATTCTCTCATCCACATCACAAAGACCAAAGGCCATTATTTACCTGTAAACATCCTACTTTGTTTCAGCTGCCTGCTGCCTTTGCTGAGCTTCTTGACAGTCCTGCATAGAAGGGTGTTTTGCAAAAGGGTTTCTCACTTGGGAACATTTACAGACCATTTTGCTCGTCTTGGAAATAATTTGTGTTCCCAGCCTTAATAGCCATGAATTTGGGAGGTGCCACTATGCAGAACAGCCACGACTCATGCTGGGATAACGCAGAAGATCCCTACACCCTACTGCCCACCCCACCAGTGCCTGCTGCAGAGCCCCCAGCGCAAAAGCACCCCCCGAGAGATGCTTCAAACGAGTCCTGTCATTTTTTCTGGTCCTTCTTTGCATTGCAAAACAAAGACGAACAAAAGAACAGGATCTGGGGAGGGAGAGATTCATCTTTATGACGTTTGAGACTTATTTGTCAGATAAAATAACTGCAGTATGTTTCCCCTTCCCACCTCTGTAAATAGAGTTGAAGAACGAAGCACGTGGTGCACTAGATAATATTTAATTAGCTCATAAACCACAATGGTTATTCCAGATTCTGTGGTCTATGAGTGAATTGTATTAATTAGGGCAGGATGAATCAGCTCCGAACTAATGGACTTGACACCATGCCCGTCCTCTGAGCAGAACCAAACCCAAAGCTTTTCTGAGGCTTCAAATGCTTTGTTTGCTCTTATTAATTAATCAATCAGGACTAGACAAGAAAATACCTCAAGAAAGATTTAAATTTCTCTAAATTATTCAGAACTTATTCACTACTGTAACTAGCAGTTATAGGACAAGAACATCAGTTCTTGTGAGATTTCTAGCCTGATTTTCTGCATTTGTGCCTGAGGATAATGTTATTCTCTTGGCTTCTAGCTTGTTACCTTACCGTGAAATCACCAAAAATACTTAGGAAATGCAAAAGAGAACCAGCTATGGGGGGGGGCTAAAAAAATCACACGTACACAAACATATCCTTTGGCCAACATCTGACTACTGAAATAGCACCCTGTTTGGGTAAAATTAGTAGTAACAATTGATTTATCAGTTGCTACTGTGCAGTGTGAAATGTTAACAAGTTGGCCTGTCAAGTCTCTTAGCAACATTAAATCAGTCAGTCAGATGGTATGAGTGATAAGACGAGGCATATGATAATGGAATTTTCCAGATTTGTTACACTTCCTGGGTTTTATCTTGCTTTGTAGCACAACCCCTTCCTTCCCGCACGGTTAAAACAACACGTCCGCTCGCTACCTCACAGTCTGGAAGAGGCTCCATAGCTTCTTTTCTGCCCAGCAAGTGGGAAGTGAAGATGTGGTGGAATACTGTAGATCAGTTAAACAAATGACAATGGCAGCCTTTAGTGGCCGGACGCCTCTGTTGTAGGTTTAATAGTGTATGTACTGGCAAATTTGCCAGGTGCTTTGTATAAAACAATCAGCATGCACAAGTTGTAAGACCATATTCTCATGCTTAATTACAGCAACTATAGCATCAGCACAGGTTAAACACAGTGGCTTTCAATTTCCAGTATTAATCAGAAGAAAACAATGAAATTCAGTCCAGTAGGCTTTCAATTCCCTGTCTTCGTATTGTGGTTTCATCATTCTCTTTGCTGAAAAGGTTTTATTCAGCCTCTGCCTTTTATATCAAGCCCTATGAATCATCTGAAATAAAATACAAGCCTGATAATTTGTTATAAAGCTGAGACTGCATGTACATCATCAGTTCTGTTGCAAAATTATTTTGTAAAAATGGCTGCTGATGTTAGTTAGTTTTGTATTTGTTATTTTTTCCTTCTCTTTATGCTTTTGTATATCTGTCCCCAGAAGATCATAAAATTATTTTAATTAGGGATGTCAACTTCTGCCTGAGAAGCTGAGGGGGTAATTACATCATTTATATGCAAAATGGGTAATTTTCTCCCTGCTCTTCACCATTCTCTTCTTTCCATTTATTCCCCCGTATCTCCACTCTTCAGAGTTGAGCTATTTAATTTTATTTTGGTCCATCTGGAATATCTCCGCCACTCTTCCATTCAGTCTCAGCCACAAAAGTAGGAGTTACCTTTACTCTAAATCTTCACAGCTCTTTCCCTCCATGTACTCCTGACTCTATTTAATATCCTTAGGGAGTTAAAGGTCCACCGCAGATGCACAGAAGTGGCTTCTGACCTCTTGTACATCAGTAACTTTTTACTAAGTATTATTAAAGAAAGGAAAATTACAGAGAAACCGGATCTGAATATGAAAGTTTTTAAAAGAAAATAATAGTGTGTGGAAAGGGAATGTCATTTAGAAGGAACAGTTGAATAAATTTCAAAATGTTCTTAACAAACAAGACAAACAAAACCAACAAATGGGTGAGGACTGCACAACGACTAAAATCACCGTTGACTGGAAAAGCAAAGAGTGAAAGGACTCAAGCTGGAAGCAAGCGCTCATCACAAAGAGGCAGTGCAATGCTAACCATTTATGCTGATATTTTTCTGGCACTAGATGCTTCTGAAGCTCTTAATTTCCTCTTATTTTTTTGAGTTGATTCATGCAGAGGAGGTAAACTTTGAAACTTCTCACTCAAACTAAGAGAGACAATAATGTACATTAAAATAGCACATATGACAATATGCCCTTAAAATGGAAAACATGCATAAATGTGAAATCGCTGAATTTTGCAGATTTAAGAACAAGTCTTTGAATCTAGGGAGAATTAGTTCCTAAGACTCACTGGCATCTAGGACAAAATACCTAGGCTACTGGAAGATTCACTACTAATACCTGAGTGAAAACTGACTTTACCATAGTATCACCCAATCCAAACTGACAGTGCTTTCATACTCCTAATCTTGTAGAGAATCTTAATATGACATGAAAAGAGGCCTGAGACATTAAGAAATGCAGACAACTTCTGGTACGTAAGGAGAAAGTAAAAAATTTTTTTAAAAAACAGAAAGAGTAAAAAAGAAAGAAAAAAACAAAACCCAGGAGCTTAACTGAACTATTTCTTTGCAAGAGTTTGCAAAGGTCAGCATAATACAACATGGAAAATAAGCGTGATCATTTTTGCAGAGGATTTTTTTCATAGAAGCAAGGGATGCAGCTGTAACAGAAGATGATTTAGCTATTGGTCTGGAAGCAAATGTAGGTTTAAATCTTTAAGTTAGTTGCCAAAGTAGTGGCAGAAACAATGGAAAGCCACAAAAGTAGACAGTAAATGGTGACATTCAGGACTTATTATGTGTATGTAGCAACTGTGTTGATTCCTCAGCTACAGAAGAATTTCCTTTCTTCTGCTTCCATAGGAAGGAAAGCTCAGGAAACCAGCACCTAAGAATATACGAAGAAAACTACAGCACTATTTAGGTGAACCAAAAGTGTTAATTCCTTTTAAGGGAAGATGAAAATAAAATGTCAGCTAAACAAATAACACAGGATGCTGAAGAGAAAAGTACTCTTGGGTGGAAAATATAGCCCATATGCTTGGTTTCATAATTCTACCCTTAACGATCAAGCAGAGGGTCAGAAGAGAGATGGGAACATTGGAGAACATCTTTTCATGCATAAGAAATTTCTTAACAGAGTTTCTCAACTATCCCACTGTTTGTACCTCCTGGAGAATGGCCTAGATGCTAATGCAGAAGCTGGACGAGGTCCCACCTCTGGAAGTCACAAGAGAGGAACAACCAGCACTGATCTTTTCAGAATGGGGAAAAAAGAAAAGAATTGTATCTTCTCACTTATGTGCCAATCTCAGGCATTCGGGAGAGACAGAAGATACTTTTGTTTAATGCTTCTTTTGTACCAGAGGGGCCCTAATTACATTACTGTACATTCAAAAACACTTTAAGCAATTTTTCCTCACACTACAAATTGGGTTATTCCTGATATCCATGTTTTTCCACTACAGATATTTTAGCAGCATATCACAGAGCTGTTCAAGTGCTGGATTTAGACCCAGATATAAACTGTGCTTGTGAGGGAATTTTACTTTGACCTTTCCTATGGAAAAAATTATATCGTACAGTTTTTTGATTCTCTTGAAGAAATCATTATCATAAGCAAGAGGTGAAGGAGATGTAATCAGTTCTCTATTGAGCAGATAGTACAATTACTCAGCAGACTTCGGTGAAAAAAAAAGAAAAGAATGCAAGATCTACATATAGGGTATTTTGAGAAACAATAGAAAAGCTTGAATGGAAGTTTTAACAAGTCTAGGAAAGAGCCAGACTGCAGGTCTAAACCTCTTTTAGAGAACGAAATTATCTTAAATTTTCATTTTCTTAAAAAGCAAAACCATGCAGAGAAGTTAATATAGTCAAGTACAGTAGTGATCTGAAATCATCATAAATATATCTACCTTGGGCAAGGAAAGCATGTTAAACAGTGAAATATATAAAGAAATAAGAATCTAATCCAGCAACTCAGCTCCAAAATCTTAAAGAGGTCTTGTGCTTAGATATCCCAGTAATTAAAGATTCTCACTATTCATTATCCATGAAATCCTTTCTTATTGCCCACGGAGGCCCTGCACCCTCATTTATTCAATTCGCCCCTCCAGTAGTGGGGCAGATGTCCCCAAAAGTCTCAGCCTTCTCACAAGCAAATAAAAGGCTATTATCTTCATTAACCCGCTGACCACAAAGAGGGATTTCCTGGGTGTTAATTAGCACTGTAACATTGCCCCAGACAAGCATTGCAAACCACCCTCGAGAGGCCCCGCCGGGAAGCTCCGGGGCTGGTGGCTCATCACACCTGATGCGGCCACCACTGTGGCCATGGAGAATAGATGCAACAGCCCAGTGCCAGGCTGCTTGATTCCCAAATGATCTCTGAACACTTCCATAACCTATGCTGTGACCATCTTGAGGGCCAATGAAGGAGATTCCTCTCTCAGCTTTATGTTCTGCTTATTTATAAGGTGATGACTATTAATAACAACGTCATTAAACCACTGTCCGCTGCAATTGTGGTGAGATGTTGTTGTTGTTTTGTGGGATTCAATTTTTTTTAAACACCCTGCTCCTGCGCTCCAGCCAGCTGCTCGTATGGAGCCATAACTAAGATTTGCAAACTTTATGGCACCTGGACTAAGGGGGCAGGGTGTTTTGTTGATTCGCTGTGGTTTTAAACAAAGCATGGTATCACTATCGGCAAACTTCTCAGGGGTTTTCCGATACTCGTCTCCCCAGGCTGATCTGGGCATGACCGTACTTCAGGGACCGTCCTGGCAGGAGAGCATCAAGCTACCCGATTTTCCATACCAGCAAGAGAAGCTAGATACGAGAAGAAGAAGCACTTCTAAAAATTTCCATTTTAGTTTCACACAACTTATGTTTCTCTGTTATCTCATGTCTTTGCTTTGAGGTAGGACTGGTGCTGGCTATCACCAAGGACTCTGTCTTCCGAAACCATCCTCCTCTACTGAGGCTGTTACGTTACATCCATTACCATAGAATCTGGAGCTGTGGGAACCAGCTGGAGTATTAACTGCACAATTATTTGTGCAAGTCCAACACTGCAAACACAATCAGTCATTATGCAAATGAAGGCTGTAATTCAGCAGAGCACTTAAGTACGTACATCGGTGCAGAAAATTCTGGCACATTTTTGCAGGCAATATTCTGAAAATCTGGTCCATTATATGAAATGGGAAGCTTACAATTTGTTTGTGTCTGTTCAAACATTTTACTGTAACCTCATCGATATATGTGCTATGTGTGCCACAGAAAAAGGAAAAAGTATGTGACAAAGAATCAAATAAATGGGTAAAATCAGAGCAGTCTTTTAACTTATTTCTAACTATTTCTATGTTCAAAATATTTAGTTTGGTCTCAAAGCCATAAAAATCTGTCATTAGGAAAAAACTTACAGAAAGCATTGAAAAAATGAAGCAATACTGGTATCCTTTCAAGCTGATATTATAACTTTTTTTTTTCTTAGCTTCATACCCTGAACTGCTGCTCAGTCAAACACAACTGTCTTTTTCAGAAAGAAAAGTTGGTAGGTTTAATAAAGGATGATAACCCAAATTAAGTTACGTTTTCCTTTGCTGTACTCAGAGAAACTAAAATAGAACAAATCCAAGAATATGACGCCTTTGCCAGGTTCATGTCATTTATCTCTAACTTGTTTCCAAGACTTTAGAATCAGAGATAATATGTCTAATATTTCCATCACCCCTGCCCTGAGTAATAAAAAACTGTTCTGCTACTCAGCTCAGATTCTAATTATCCAGTCTCCAAGGTTAATTTCAATGTGGAGCTGTAAATAGATTAATACACTGTGTTCAAATAAAGAAAACATTTACAGAAAAATCACCATATGGACCCTATTTAGACAGATGATCTAATTATCATAATGCCCAACGAACTGATGCAGGAGAGGTTTTAGAGCAGGATGCTTCTTTCTGGACTTTGCCCTCCCATCTTGCACTACATTAGAGGTGAAGTTGTTCTCTGAAACCCTGCGACCGTTATGTTCTTGCTGTACATGACAAAATCTGTCATTTGTAATATGTAAGAGGTGTCCTTTAACTACAAATGAGCTTTAAGTCCTAAGGAAAGTTGCATCAAATAACGAGAAAAATAAGACTGCTAATGAAGACTGAAGAGGTAATGCTGTGAAAGAAGCTGTTTTAAGAGAGAAGGAGGGAGAATGATTATAATACCAGTGACAGCCAGACGTATGTCAATATGCCTAGTTTTGAACTAGTCACTTTAAAATCGGGGCCTAAATTGTGCTTGCACTTCTTTTCAGGCTTTCTCACCTCTCTTCGTATTCTCATAGAATTTACTTACGGTTTAGCCTTCTTACATAGACAACACAAAATACATGGTAGGTAGCCAGTTATTTTTAGTATGAGGCTAAATTATACAGATCTCTGGGAGCATGATCGTTCACTATCTTTACAATTCAAAAGCTGGTTTTATCACCACAATGTACTAAATCATAAGAAAACCTCCTAGTGCAGCCAACACATAACCTTAATTCACAGCAAATTAATATGCAAACATCCACAGTGCCCCGACCTTTACAATACAGGTTCACTATACCCCACAACACCTGTGCACAAGCAGCTTAACCATCATTAAAGTGTAGTGACGTATCATGGCTGAGAGAGAGGTAAGATTCAATTTGAATAATAATAAACTGTTTACTCCCCATTATAAAGGACACAGAGACTACTTACTCAGCCATGTATGTATACAGATCATCAGTGTAGATACAACCTAGAGCTTTCTGGAGGGTTGTTCTCAACAGTAATGAGGGGTTAAGCTATTAGAGATCCTACCAAACTTACTGAGCTTGGAGTTGAGTTTATATTATCTAATGTCTCTTACTGATTGCCGGACTACTAAAGCACTTCAGCTAGAATATATGAACCATGAGTGCAATAACATTAGCTGAAGAGAAGTATCAGTTCAGTTCAGCATCTATCTTAAGTTACTTCTACTTCCCAATGACCAAAGTCTGTGGCTGATTCCAACTTCAAGTTCTCAGCTAACCTGGTTCTCGTCTTTTGGCTCCAAATTCTTTGCTTTTATTGTGGATCACAACCTTGAGCTAATTACAGCCCTGCCCCCAAACATGCTGTTGTACAGAATATATCAGACTAAAAAATGTGCAAGACTTTAAGAGCTATAAAATAGGTTTCAATAACAACCAACACATTTTATCTTAATCACTGTAAACTCTCATTTTTAACAGTCCATATTACCCTAAAAACTGTATAAGGTACCCACCTTAGCAGTAATAAACAAAGGGAATTTCAGTCAGAAGCAGAACCTCCTTGACTTCAGGAGCACTGCTGAGTATGAGTGCAGGTCTGTGGGTGGAAAGATCTGTCCTCAGGATAATAAGACTTTAAGTTAGATAAAGATTCTGTAGAGGTAATTAAATGAATCATCATGAACAATACATTCACCTCTCACTCAGAATTGCCAAGATAAAGATGTAATATGAATACCCAGTTTTTGTTTATCCTGATTCTTTTCCATATCATCAGCAATCTTGAAAGGCAACCTGGGACAACATATGATGAAAACTACACATTTTAGTTATGACTTCAATTGTTTAAAAAGCAGAAGGTACTGCAATTAGTGATTTTATATTACGTTATAATATATTCCAGTTAAACAAGCATTGAATGTGACAGTCAAGCTATCGTCAGCACGCACCTTAGAACTTTGGGGTTAGTTCAAGGCTCTCGGTGACGCAAACGCTGCCCACGTCACTGATTTCCATGAGAGCTGGACCAGAGTCTATAGCTCTGATTCATTACAGCACCTTAGCTCATAAATAGGACAGCACAGTTCAATGACACTAGTCATTTGCTTAATGTTAAGCACACACTCAAGTGTTTTGCTGGATTAATGCCTGTGGGCAGATTGGCTCTACATGAGCTGTATCCACCAAAAGAGAATGAAAGCAAGCAAGTAAAATTAATGGTGGGAAGGGCACAGCTGTCTGCTTTATACATGGAAACTACCTGTGAGCCCATGAAAGATATTAAGATTAACACATATGACAAAGACTAGGCCAATTTCCATCACAGAGCAAAAGTGACTAACATAATGCAATAAAGCTTTTACCACAGAAGAAGGGATTTCCCACCACTGAGGAATTTTAGGCTATACAACCTTTCCCATTGGTGGTCTTAGCAAATAGCATGGGTGGGTGTACAGAAGAAAAAATTCTGCTTTCTCTATGTTAACGTATGCTTCAATATCTTAAGAATTTCTTTTCCTATAATAGACAATTATGGAAGAAAAATATAACATCCCTACAATTTTGTAACAATACTGTTTCAAATGTACAGCTCTGGGTTTTTTTAGATGTGTAAATATTAATGCTGCAGTAAAAGCAGCCATTATTGGTAGATGAAAATATTTACAAGAAACGTTCTTAAACGTGGTCAGTATATTATATGCTTTAGCTTTAATTTACTTCCCTAACTAGTGTTTTTGTAAGGAAAATAGTTAATTGGTTGGGCTAGTCGTTTGTTTTTAAAGTAACATACAAAGGTGCTTTGAGATGTTCACATTTTATATAATAACTAAAAAGGGAATAAAACATTGGCAAGAGATGCACAAAATTTCTTTCATCTTTTGTTTCCATATTTGCCGGCTTGCTGTGCCCTTTGCAGAGATCATTGTACCAAAATGCTATTTCACATGTTAAGATGATTCACAGTAGGGAAGCACTTTCTTACATTATTTTCATCAAAAGGAGCTTATATTTCTTTTGCCCACCAGAATATTACCATTAGGCTGCTAATTTACACTTCGGTAAAAGGGTCAGGAGTATTCAATTTTTTGATGACTTGATATTAGCTTGAAAGAGAATTTTTAATAACTCTTGTAATTTGCCATTGTAGTTTCACTATCCAGTGCCTTTGAATTATATACGTCTTATAAAACAAAACTCTGGAAAAATTAATATTTCAAGATGTTAAGTCTTTCAGATTTAAGAATAACCTTTATTACTATCGTCAAAATGGAGGGTCTCATATCTCAGTGATAGCACCTTAGTATACTTGGCAGTCAGTTACTTATTTCAAATAGAAATGAAAGCAACAATGCCTCTCACATCAGCATTCAAAAGTATACAGACCCTGCTTACAGTAAAGTATCCTTCAGCATTGTTTCTCCTCCCAGAATAAACTGAAATTCTTAACGCGGTTAGTAGCAGCAAGAAATAAGACAACAGTGGTTTTCCAAGAGACTGTAAAAGATTACTGCCAAGTACTACAAGTGACATAAGAATCAGTTTGTTGAATTTGGATAATGTCTCAGGAAGAAATCTATTTGATCAGAGGCTCTTATAAAGTAAGGAACAAAACATCTCAGTTGATGAAATGATTGATGATGACAGTTGGTCATCTGTAGTCCAGCTGAAGCAAACAGAGGAGCTTGGTAAATATTTGCTGCGTGTTAAGGGAATTGTATCACATAGAAGTGCCATATGTTCTGACAGTGAGGATAATGAGAATAAAAAATCATTTTTCTCTGTCGTATTGACATCAGGTCAGATCTTCCACCCTTGTAAATTGTCCTAGTTGCACTGGCCATAATGAAGGTATGGACAATTTGCAACTACTGCAGATGATATGGCCCATAAATTTCTTAATCTTGAAGAATGTTTACAATCCAAATGGGGGCAATATCATAATTAGGAATTGACAGGCCTTCTGTTTGTTTCACTCAGGTAATTAATTATAGAAGATTTGTAAGACAATAGTCTTATCTTCTGCCCTTTTCAATGTTCTTTCATATGTGAAGAGCTTAATGATATAGTTAAATATAACTTCTGTTGCATCTAATGCTCATTTATATTGCTAAATGGCATGAAAGATTATCTGTTTAGGGTTCACTGAGGTTTTACAAGGTTTGGGTGGGTTCTGCCATGAGTTTTCTTCTCTCTTCTAAAAACAGGACTGAAGGAGAATGAGGATGGGAAAAAAAAAAGTGATGCTTAATCAAAACCACAGGATTAATTCCCAGGCAGATGTCTTACTAGTTGAGACATAATTATAGGAAGATGACTGCAGCCAAACAAGCAAAAGAGGCTCCTGGGGTACACAAAAGGTATGTCTCTCACCACAAACGGAGAGGACCCGCTGCTTAAAGTACAGGCAGCAGGAGCTCGGCACAATTTGGAAGTGTAAAGATCACGGCAGCTCGTGCCCTGCCAGCTCCCTACCCACATGGACTATGTCCAAAGTGAAGAGTCGTGGGCTATTTCTATGTGTGGACAAGTGTCTTTTCTTCTTCCATGTGTGGGTACCTGTCGTGGTTTCAGGTCAGCTCAGTCGGTAACAAAGCACCACGAAGCCGCTCACTCACCCTCCACCCCCTCGCCTGGCCACATTGGGATGAGGAGAAAATCCAAAGGCAGGCTCGTGGGTCGAGACAAGGACTGGGAGGGATCACTCCCCACTTATGGTCACGGGCAAAAGACAGGCTCAACTTGGGGAAGAAACAAAATCCATTTCATTTACTACAAATCAAAACAGAAACAAAACACAAGGGTATTAGGAAGGGAAACCAAACATCAGAACAACCTCCCCCCACCCCTCCCGCCTTCCTGGCTCAGCTCACTACCGATGCTGTCTACCTCCTCCCCCCGGCGGCGCAGGGGAATCGGGGATGGGGGTTGAGTCAGCTCGCCACACATCGTCGCTGCCGCTTCTTTCCTCAGGGGGAAGATTCCTCACTCGTCCCCTGCTCCACCGTGGGGTCCCTCCCACGGGAGACAGTCCTTCACNNNNGCCACCTTCGGGAGCCTCCGCTCCACCGTTCACCCCCCTGGGCTGCAGGGCCATCAGCCTCCTCAGGCGCCTCCTCCTCCCCCTCCACTTCCATGATTCCAGTGTCAGCAGCGACGTTCCTCTCAGGTTTCCAACCCCCACACTACCGGTTCCCCTTCTTAAATATGTTTCCCAGAGGCGCTACCACCGTCACTCCCCGCCTAGAGGCGGGTCCGACATTTTGGGGCAGCGAATTCTTCCAGCAACTTCCTAAAGGGGCCGCCTCTGCAGCCCCCCTCCCCTGCCACCGAGGAAAACCGCGCCACACAAACCCATAACAGTACCATAAGGATGAACCCCACACAGAGAAAAGTGAAAGGGCCAGAAGTGCTAAACGCTTTTGTCATACCCTGACGTGGATGGCGAGGTGCAGGAGGCACACGGGGGCATGGTGTGCTCTCTGCACAAGCTGTTTCCAGTCCTGTGGCAGCACAAATCATGGTTACGCTGAAGAGGAAGCTGCGCGTTTCTGAGCTAACATTGCCTCCCTGACAATAGCTCCAGTTCTCAATATTCTGCTGTACAGGATGTTATTTGACAATGTCTCCGGCCAGTGGCCAAAGTGAGAAGGATTTCTTTCCCCCCATTTCTAAATGATTTTAGATCTGGAGCAGCTGAAATTCTTTCTCCTTTTGTAAATGATTCAATATAAAATATAAGGGCTGCCAAAGCCTCCAGGCTAGAATTCCCGTTAGTTTCAAAACCGGTTTAGCTCCCCCCCCCCATTTTTTTTTTTTTTAAAGTGGGAGATGCGGGGAGGACACGGCCAGGTGTGCCTGTGCATACCTGCCTAAGATAATCACTATTCTTCTGTTTCTGGTTCTCTCAGTTCATTTAAACGGCCCCTTCAGCTCCATCCTAGTGGCTCATTTCTCACAATCTCTGCTTTCCTTCCCTGATTTACCTGTCAATATCTTAAGCCCTTTCTTGCTGTAGCCTTGACCAACTCCCTGTGTTATTCTTCTTCCCTCACCACCCACTCTCCCTGATACACAGATTAACCCTCTGACCCTAATCCTAGTGTCTGGCCTATGGAGAAATAGTGGCACATATTGTCTGTTGGGTATGAGTCATTTCTTTAATCTTGCCTTCAGATCTGTACTTCTCTTGTGCTGATGGCTGAATCCCTTTGCAGTCCTCTGTTAAGACATTATATGCAATTAAAAGGGGGACAGCATTATTTGGATTCTCTAGACAGTGACTGCAGGTGCCTTGGTTTCTTTCATTAGACTACACTGTTCAGTGCTGAAGTGGGACAAATCAGCCAAGACAAAGTGTACTTGACTGGCTCACCACTGTCAATAACAGCTCAAGAGGAAATCGTACTGGAGGATGACAGTATTCAGAAAGATAATACTTTCTGGAAGGAGTGCTAGCCAGTAGCTGGAGCTTATACTGATGTATTAAGGGAGATGCACAGGCAAATTTCAACTCATTTCTAAACTTGCACAAAGTGCATAAAGCCGTATTTGCACTCCATGCTCTCCACGTATGAAACCTGCCCCTCCATGCACCTCCCGAGCAAGGCACAGGGAATAGAAACCTGGGAGGAGATGCCCAGAGCTTCTCCTGGGACAGTGTACATGCTGAACAAAATGAAGGCACATGCCTCATGTACCCAAAGCCATTAATATCTTGTCCTTGATTCCTGGCAATGGCAGTTCACCAGGATAGCACACGTAAGACCAGAAATCCTTCTGAATGTGTCCCCACCCTGTAATGTATCAAGACAGCATCACAAAAGCTTTTGTTTGGCAATGACAAGCCCAAAGCAGAAACCACGGCAAAAAAAGACTCCTCAAAAGCATGGAGCTTATTATACGGTACATTATCTATCTAAGTAAGAGGTTTAGTGACTGTTTTGGAAGAAGCCAGGGATGCCTATGCTTGCTGGCATGCATTAACAAGTTTATTTGCATTTGTGTACTGAGATAAATGGCAGAAGAAAGATTTACAGGAATTTATACCCAGCAGTATAAATGACCCTGAGATGGTCTTATAGAACCAAAGACAACCGGAGCCAGAAAGACATTAATCTATCTGATGGAGGTAGTCGATTACAAAAAGCGTTATATTTAAAATGCTATGTCTGACAAGTACACTTGATCAAATGACTGTGTAAAAACCTCATCTCAGATTGCTGAAAGCATTCAAAATAAATATTGCTGGATAAGGGTTAATATTAAACTGCATCTTACCTGACATATAGTAAACCCTTTTTTACTATTAATCTTACTTGACACTTTACAATGTTTCCAACCCCTCACTGCCTAACTTTTCCAAATTCCCCCTTTCTCAAAAGGCAGCACCGCTGCAACCAAAGACGTGCTTCAGATCTCTAGCAGTCCCATTCGTTTCCTCTATTGCCTATTACGCCTGTTTCTTTACAGGGTGAATCTGGCAGGGGATAATCCTGTTATCCTGTAGACAATCCTATTTCCTGGATATGCTCTCTTCAGTACAATCTTACCAATAACCCTGTTAAGGATCACCTCACACTCACCTTTGGTCCATTTTGTTAAGTGAATCATATAAAGTCTGCAGCTCCCCTCTGGAGAGTGATAATGGCTTTACCAGTCAACAGCTGAAACATTTCACTAACCTACTCTCAAACCTTTGAACCCCATCTTAAAATAAGCCATTGTTATAAATACTAATTAAGTAATATATTTTGAGGGAAGGAGTTGGAAATAGGTACGAGTAAAACAGGAATTACCACAAAAGCAAAAGATGAATGGTCAATTTACCTGCAGCAGGAGGCCATGCTCGATATTCCATTAAGAGACATTAAACTTCTTGGCTAATTATAAGAAGCAGGTGAAGGAGGAAATTTCTTAGTGAGCTCAATGGGACATTGATTAAGCCAAAATCCTAAGATCTCCATCCCCAGTGCAGGTGAAGTATTTAATTTTC
>VYZV01042799.1:0-11554 GCA_013401275.1 Pandion haliaetus
TAGATGGGGCTCTACATGAACTACTGGAACTGTCATTTGTGTTTTCTTTCCATAAAACCAGTTAAATGTTATTAATTGATCTTAGTTCTGATGGTGACTTTTTTTCCTCCTGTTTCCCATAATATCTGCAAAATTAAAACTACTGGCAATATTAATGAAGAGGAATTAATACAGGACTTCTTAATTATGTAGACTGAAATTTATGCTTATATTTTTAGAGGAACTTAGTGATTGAAGAATTGATTGTGTCACAAATCTGCACCTTCCTGCTTTTGATTTTGTGGTGTTTTTTTTTTAAATTGCCACTTGAAAAAGCTCTGGTTTAAATCTCCAAAACTCACTTAAGAGGAAAAAAATGCAGATTCAGAGCCTCACTAAAATTAGAGTACATGACCTTGGGCTTTACCTGAAGCTTAAGAAGTACTTCCATTTGGGATGCATTAGCTTAGCCTTTACCAAAGGAAGATATTTAAGATATGTCAGAGAAATTATCCTCTAGAAATGCCCATTTCTTTCCATTGACTGCAAAGGGATCCCAGGCAGCTACCTCAGATACAGATGTCTGTGTAGATTCAGACACTTATCAGACAAGTGGAAATCCCCCTCCCCCTTTCCTGCTACCCTTCCTATGTCTTTATCTTGACTTCAGGGACTGAGCTGTAGTCTTTTATCCTCAATTAATGCAGAAATGAAAGGGTGATTTTCATGTCCTTTCCACTTCTATTTTAAGAAAGGCAACAATGGTTTTGAGGGAAATCTGGAGTTGGTTTATGTTAGTGCTCAATTATGCATTATTTAGACAAGGGTAAATATTAGGATTTGAAAATCCAGCACAAGAGTAATAGATTTTTCTTTCTTTAAGGAAAATAACCTATTTGCTTTACTGCCAAGCATTGACTGTTCCAATATGTTCAAGCCTAGGAGGCTGAAAATGACGACACAGATGTGATTCACATAGGGCTCACCAGCATGGTGCTTCAGTGTTCTGGCTTGTTGGAAAGCTTCCAGGGGATTTAGGAAAAGAACATACTGAAGAAATGTAAACTATCATTTAGCCAATTAATTGGGAAAACATGTTTTTTCAGCATGATTGGAATTAGTTTTGTCAATTTTTATTTGTTCTCATCAAAATTTCCCCACGCAGAACAAAATATTTAGTCACAGAACTGTTATCTATACTTAAAATTGTTATGTATCAATCCAAAGAAGTTTTAGAATACCCTGTTTATTAAAGGGCTTACATGTCTCCTAGGTGATTGTAGGAACAAAGTGGAAGCATACTGGATAACAACAAGGCAAATACATTACTGTTTTAGTAATGTAGTACTGGAGCCTAGATTATGTTTTGTACATGGAATTTATTTTACTATTTTAAACTTGTAAATCCTAATTACGAGACTATATGTATTAGATTCTTTCCTGGAACAGGTTTATCAATGTATTGGGTTTTGAGGGAGGTGAGAGAGACTGTAGGAAAATGCTATTCAGCGATGCTGTTCTCCTTGCATGATGTCCCTAAGAACTGGTGCAACTGAAAGACAGACCAATGTGGAGCCATTTTAAAAAGTGTAATTAAATCATCTTGTTTTATGCAAGATTAAGACATATTAAGGTTTTCTCAGTTGTCGGATGAATCTACTGTAGATGCAAAAATTTGCAGATCAAAATCAAAAGTGGTTTTACAGGGAGGACCTTCCAGGTTTCCCACATAGTAATGAAATATGATACAAAGCAGCACAGTGTCAGTAAATCTACAGTATAAAGGTCAGGTTTACATCGATGGACAGAGCTGGCAAATACATTTGTTCCTACAATGTCTGTGTTTTAAATGCCACCCTCTGATGAACCTAGTATAGAAATACACTTTTGGGTTTGATGAGATGTCAGTTTTGTTCAGGGCTGATCAAATAAGATGAATGAAAGTGAAACAAGAACAAAAATATTACTTCTGTCATTTATTTTTTATGCATTACAGGAAGTGGGTCAGTCAGGGAGATTTCTCTTAAACAAATAGCAATCACTGCACAATATCACCCATTGATCTGTTTCACAGCAGGCAATAACCTTTTTGTCAGAAAGGACATACAATTCAAATACCACAGAATACGTAGAAATGCCCATGACAGGTTTAAAAAGTATCTTCCCGTCCTTTTACTTTCCAAGCCATCCTTCTCCACAAATCAATCTAGGCTGCAGAAGCAGGGCATTGCAAAAACACTTCCAGATCTATAGCGAAGGCAGATATTCTAAAAATGTGTAACATAAGTATTGTCTAATGTAAAGGAAATTTAGCATTTAGCAAAAATACATTAAAAAAACCCTGGTGAAATTGCAATTGCATGAGCCAAACTGTCATTTTGCCTAACTGTAGCAATTTGAAGGCCCTATGCTTAGGTTGAGTGATGTATCCTATCACTAATTCACTTCAGAAAATGCTATCAAATACTAAAGTCCATGTATCCCATAGGATTGTAAATGTCTGTTTAAAAAAAAAAAATAGTTTGTGGATAAATTGTTCTGAAAATGTGACTCTTCCCTTTAATTTGCTTGTGAAATTATTTTAAAGCTTTTATAAGCAATATTCTGCTTTCAGTGATTCTATGCAACTTTCATGTATCTGAAATGAGGCAACTGAATTCAAATATAAGCATCTAAATAAGTGGCTTGAGTTCCTGAGCATTGATAACCTGCATGGAGGTAAATGTTATTTCCAGTTATCACCTGCATGTCGGCACAGCTAAAAAAGCAATACAAGAAATTCTCTAATAGTTTTTACAGTCAAATACAAAATGTCTGCTTTATATGAGTTATTTATTCAGATAACTGCATTACTTCACTTTACTTAACAAGTTGTCTTGGTTGATCATAAAATTCACAGGTTATATCTTCTGAAGATGTGTATTTTAATGCCATGGCATCAAAAAGCAGACTGTTTTGATTTAATTCAAAAGACTTCTGTCTATTTTTTTTGGCATATAATTTATAGAGGTCAAATAAAAAACCTGTAAATCATTATGAGTGTCTGAAATAAACATTCCTCTTGTAATGAACTGAAATGCATGAAAAATACTGAGAACCTCTCACCTGCAGCTGAAATCTGGGTTTACAGGTAGCCTATAATCTTCACTTTATCATTTTCCTTTTTAGAGGCAAGAATAAGCCTCACTTTCCTCTTCAAAACTGGGGAGGAAAATAACAGCGCTCGTGAAAGGGAAAGCTGGTTATAGGAGTAAGTTAAAATGAGGAGAAAGACACCTACATTCATGTGGCTGATTTGTTCCTGCTCTGTCCACTTGTTGGATTATATACAAATATTTTAAGTATTTACCATTCAATATAAAAAGACTGCAGATCTTAACCATGGTAACCATTGTATCACTTGCTATTTAGTATACCTGTCCTAGCCTTGCAATGCAGAGAAATGCCATTAAAAGAAAAGCATGTATTCAAGGCTTCAGAAGTGTTGATTATATTGTATAATGTTTTCAGGGGAAAAAAAATTCATATATGATACAGTTTATATTTGCAATAGTTCTCCAGCTTTTCAGAATCTTTTCAAAACATGAAGAGACTATAACAAGGGAAAATCTGAGAATGACTCTCATAGCATGGTAAATCTAGAGCTTATGAGAATGACTTCTTTTTTCTTCTACTCTTTCTCTCCACTGTATTGTAAGAACACATTATCATTTGTTTTAAATCCTATAATCTATAAAAATTAAGTAATATTGGGATTTGGGGATTTTAGCTATGCTTTCCATTATGAGCACTCCTATGCGATACTGTATAGTATGTTTACTTAAGTGATATGGCAATATGAAATGGGATTGTTAATGAAAATAAATACATAACATTTTACAACAATGTTACAAGATATATATTATTATACACACTTGCATTTAGCAGTGATACCACAAAAATGGGACAAAGCCTGGATTCTTTTAAAGCTTTATGCGTTTCACCCTAAAGATCTACTGTGAAATTTTCCTTTTGTATAGAAGGGCCAAGAAAGAGTCTCTTTCCATTCCTTAAACGTTTCAGCTACTGGTCTGTTGTTACCCCCCTAGCCAGAGAAGGTTTCTGTAGTGCTCTTGTATAATAACCCTTATTTGGCACATTTGTGTGGAGCTTGGGTGTCAAGGCTTTGCCCGAAGGCTCAGCTGCCCGGGCTTGGGAGCCAGCTTTAGGTAATGGTGCAGGTGTGTGGCTGTGAAGAGAGCTGTCTGAGCTCTGCTGAGCAGCCTTCCCGGGCATCCCACCTCCTCACCTTGGAGCAGTGTTTAAATTGAGGCTTTTGGCCTTGGTCCTTTTGTGACCTATGCCGAAGCCATGCTGCAGCCATGCCTGGGTTCTGGCTGATCTGGACCCTGTACGAGAGACTTCATTCTCTGCCTTGAACTTGGACCTGTCTGGTGATCTGAGCTCTTGGCTAAACCTGGTTTCCCTCACTGAATTTGCTCTGCTTGCCTTGCTTTGGCGTGGTGGAACTGCCCTTTTGTCCATGAAACCTCTGTGGCTGCCCGCCTTGTTTTCCTAGTGAGTTTCTGGCCCAGTTTGCCCTCTTGAAGCAGCACCTGACCTGGCTGCTCAGCCACACTAGAGAATTCCGTGAAGGGAGCTATCAGCTCCAAATTGTAAATGAAGTGGGCAAAGCAAACCTGAAGGAGACTATGGGCCTTCCTGTAGACTCACTTTGTTCAATGGCCTAAAAGAACTTACCTTTCTGTAGCTATGTCTTCTGACCAACCTAAAGATTTAGTACCCACTTACAAGGTAAATATAAATTGTACGGGAGGAAGGGAAATTATATCTTTTTCCCATCTGGTGAGATACAAGACTCTCTGAGAAAATAGGAAGACGTAAACCCAGCATATTGCACATAAATAATTTACAAGTTTAACTATACCAAATTTCAGATCAACTTTTCTACAGCTGCAGACTGGATGGAGATCTTCCAGATACATACCTGATATCCTAATGTGGTATCCTTCATGTAAAAGGAGTATCAGCTACATTTTTCCCTTCTGAAACTGTCCACTAACTCTCTTATTTTTATCTTTCAGATCTCTGTTAGATCGTTGCTTTGTATAAAACACCTTGCTTCTTATCATTGCCATATATAATTGACCTCTTTAATAGTGACAGAGAACAGAGAGGGGGTGTTAAGGGGACTTTGTATATCAACACAGCGAGACTTTTCGCTATGTACTCTTTTACCCTTGCAGCAAAGGTAGCTGAGTGTGTTCTAGTGACAATGAAGTTAGTGGCTGCCTTCAGGGCATATTAATATTTCTGAATATTTTGAAGACAACAAACATTTGATAAGCATGCAGTGAGCTATCCCATGGAATTGTTCTTGCAGTGGCAAATAATTTGACTCACCTTTGCTGACTAAGCAGTTGTTCTTATATATGGTTTCCAGTTGTACTTTATAAATTACTTTAATTTACAGTGCATTACATGGCTATGCCTCTAAATCCCCATGCAATAATTTGTATCCTTTCCCTCAACAGATTAATTGTTTGTAATTTTTTTTTTAAGGTAACTTCTTGATAATCCAATCCAACAACTTCTTTCCCTTGCTTCTGAATAATAAATATTTAGGTACTGTTTATTCAAATTATCCTAGGTACTTATTTTATAACTCTTTCTAATCTGGGTAACACAGGCAGTATTATTCTTATGCTTCCTTGGGGAAAAAAAAAGAACACCAGCACAAAAACTTATTTCTTTACATAATACAAACCAGAACATTTAATTAGATTTGTTAGGGTAGCTGACAAATGGTCTGCATGTACTATAAACCGGGTATATATATATAATGTATGCTTGCACTTTAGTTGGAGCTTTACAGCATAAGCCTCAGTATAAAGAAAGGTTTTAGTTCCAAAAAATAAAGCTTCATCTTAATCAAACCTTTACAGGAGTTTTTAGTACTCTAAACTCCACAATATGATCCCTGGGACTTTAAATTCATGAGAGAATAGTTGTGTAAAGAAAATTGTGTGAAGAAAACCCAGAAGGAATACGCGTCTAAATAAATCTGGGCTAAAGTCCTTCCAGTTTGTTCATGATGGATCACTGAGTGTGTGAAACAGTATCTGATTTGTCCTGGCCTGTCAACAGGATAGGAAAGAGAATTTTAGGAAGACAATCTTGGTGGTTTGTGAGACAGTGAAGTTTGCATTTTGATACTGGTATTTTCTATTGTCAAATGAAAGTGCTTGCATTCAAGCAAAAGGTTAGAAAAGGATTACGAGCTCTGTGATGGTTATCTTTTAAGAGGCAACTTCATCTTCACTATCTCATTAGAAAACTCACAAAAAAGCGCATCACGTAACGGGTATGGAACTTAAAAGTGAAACATATTTATCATTTTTTGAAGGATAAGTCAATCCTGCCAATTTGTTCATGGAATTTTCTTACATCTAATTTTCCACATCTGACTCCTATATCATTTCCTATCACTTCAAAGATTAAATGGTGCATCTAATAGTTGCTTTGACCCTCCCTACCTGATGAAAAGGATTTTTTAAAATGACAATATTCAGTGATACATATTAAATGCTTTCTAGTTGTCAGTGTGATAGGGACTTTTTGAAAAATCTTTTTGCTTGCGAAGAAATATAAAAATTCTGAATTCTTTTTCTGCTCGCTAAAAATTCTGAATTTCCCAGTGTATATATGTATCTGGACTGCAGGCCAATTCTGTTACAGTCTTTTCCCCCTTTAAGCCTTATGAAATGAATCTACTGTTTTGCATAGTTGCTAAATACCAAATATATTAAGCTCATGCCACATCTCAAATCTTCTAATAAAATCTTCACAAAGCTGTAAAAAGAAATTATTGAAACAAATTAATGGGCATAATCCAGTCCATTAAATTTACCCTTTTAACCCGTGTAAATAGGAATTCACTGATTTTTATGGCAATAGTTTATAAAACCTAGTTGGTGGATGTAACCTCTTCAAAATGGTTGTATTTTTATGTATTCAATCTTTCTTTTATTGCCATAGTGTTTTATTCATGTTCAAGCCATCATTGGAATATGAAATTTCTATCTGAATTAACCTTACTGTCTTCAAAGCATGTAATCCTGAGTGCAGAAATTTATCAGTGCAGGCAAAAATCAAGCAGAAGTTTACAGCCTGCTTCTATAAGTAAGGTCATCAGTGCACTAAAGTTCAAAGCAGGTGAACAGCTGTCCTAATAAACAGGGCAGGATTAAATAAGGAAGATAGTTTTCATAGATTGTTCCTGGTCCTTTAGAGGCAGATTCTTTTTAAATTTTTTTCCCCAAAAAAAGCCTGACTTCCAGAAGTTCATTTAAGGCTTCTTGATTCTCTGAATATTTGGCATTTTTCCATTTTTACTCTTCTTTTTAGATTCAGATTTTAGGATATGAGAAAGGTAGTCCTGTTATGATCAGCAGTAGGTGGCAACTTTTGTGACCTTGGCTTTTGTGGATCGTGGAGTTTAGGTGCAGCTGGATCTACTCCTAGTCCCAGACTTGGGCAATGGTTTATGTCTAAGGGATTAGGTGTGTAGCAGTGGTCTGAGATTCATCTACAGTGTGAGGTAAATGATAAGATTTACTAACACTTAATCACTGATTAATTTAACATTTACAAAGTGATTCAACAGAATATACCTAGGTTAATTCACACATGCACACACACAGATACAAAGAGAGAGATATGTATAAACAGAGGTATACCTGTTAAAAATTCTCCTCAAGTTCAGTGAAATATTCATGTCAAACGTCTCAGCATTTCTCAAAGGGCGAAGGGTTGAGCCTCAAGGAGTGAAGGGTATCCGCCCAGGTCCTGTCGTTGGCTTTCGGTGAGGGTCCTCCGATTTTCACAAACTAGAGTTTGCGAGCTCTGAGAGGCGTCCCACTCAGAGGGAGATGCCGGTCACAGCCCACTGCAATCCAGGAGAGCTCCAAGGGCCCCACTCAGTACCGCTGTTTATAGGTTTGCAAGATGATTGGCTTTGGACATTATGATCTCGTTTTGGCTATAATTCTTGTCAGGTAACCACAATAGTGAGTCATGATCTAAGCAGCAGGAGTCACGGGTATGGATCCAGGTGACAGGAGCTCCAGGTGCAGTTAGGGAGTGCCTAATTGTCCTGACTCACTGCGCCATATCCAGTGCAAGAAAGTGTTGAGCTGTCCCAACTGATTGTACAAAACCACAATGTCGGCTGGTCCTGACATCGCAATGTGACCCAGGGGGGCTGCACCACCATGCTTAGTATAAATGGATATAATTCATGGGTGATAATTGTAAATTGACAAGAAGTTTGATGTTTTACCAGTTAGCTGCCCTCACTTTGGTTTTTTTGGATGGCTTTACTCTTTATCCTTCAGAAAGGACACAGGACCTTACTGGCTGTAGTCACAGTTGTGCAAATACACATTGAAACAACCTTTCACATTTCTAATGCTTTTTATATTCCTCACATAAATACAGTTACACCTAGGCATAGATGCCTGCAAGACTGAGTCTTACTGAGATGTTATAAACAAGGGAAAATTCTTGTTCAGGTAGGTTTTGTTTTTTCTCTAGTGATGTCACATCACTTTGAACTAGGTTAGTGACATTGGGAATAAGAAAAGAAAATTCAGTATGTGCCTGCTTCCTCTTCTGAGTCTACTGAAAGTGCTCTCCTAGCAATGTGTGTATTCTCTCTGGTCAGTTCTTCAGAAGTAGCTGAGTCAGATATCATAAAATAACTAACCCACATTCACTTGCTAAAAGCTCAGGCACATCATACTCATTGTTTAATTGGTTTAATAGTTACAGGTTTATTGTAGCAATAAAATTTACTATAGCTGTAGCATGTCAATTCAAAAACACTATTCCTTCTTCATAAGGACTCTGTCCAGAGATTTACAAACTATTATTCAAGAAATTAGATGACACTGTGTTGGTGTCAACATGGGAAGTATTCATCTGCAGTTGCAGAACTTATTCTGGAGAAAATTGTGATTCAGATAACTGATTGTATGTTTCTACATTTTCAATTAAAAATGAAGAAATTAGAGTCCTGGCTTTACTGAAATTTCACTGAATTACTATTTGAACAAATACAGCTGACGTCAGTAGTCATTTTTGAACACTGTTGAAGCTAAAGGAGGGGCAAGAGCTTAGTGTTGAGAGGGAAGTTACTAAGGTAACCCTGAGGGGCATAGCTGAGTATGTTAGCAGTGAAGAATTGGATCAAGAAAGAAAATGGTTCTCAGACAAAGTGTTTATGATTACTGCAGACAGAAATTAAGTCCAAAGAAAGAACTAAATAAACAAATTTGAAACTGGTCGTACAAAATCAAGAGAGCAGGCCAGAATTAGAAGATGGCAACAGAGTAGTAGCTCAGGAGAGGTGTCCAAGTAAGAATCTTACTGACAGGAGATTTTGCACTGCCAACTAAGGTTATTAAATCAGCAACTAGAGAAATCCTGAGAGAAGAAAAGCATGTGATTGATATGAGTAAAAATACTTTGAAGAAAACATTGTTAAATAATATTGATTGTGCAGGTGAAATAAGCCATATCCATGAAAATGTGAAGTAATGTCTCCCACTAAAAGAGTCAAAAATAAACCTTTCAAAAGTGGATGATATGCTAGTAGAACATAAAATGGATTAGAGTGCAGGGGTGAAAACTGGACAGTGACCTACCGATTGGCATTGTGTGATGGAAGGCTGGAAGGAACATAAAAATTACCAAACAATTTCTGTAGTGTTGCATGTCAGCATGTTAAAAGGCCTCTGGAAAGGATTAAAAAGAAAATAAAGTGAATTGATAGGGTGAAGTATGAAAGGCTCTTAAATGAGCAGATAGCAAACCATATGACCATGATTAATAACACTGTGAGAATTTGGGTGACTGCCTTGCTGCTCTCAGAGGTATTTATTCTGGTGGGAAAAATTAAGTATGAGTTTATGAAGGAGGTGGTGAAGATGAGGTCTCTACCAGAAAAAGAAGTTAAAGAGTAGTTTAATTATCACAGTCAGAAGCTATTGATAAAATTTGCAGGAGTAATGCTTGAGTGAATTGTCGAATAGATGGGTGGTGGTTTGGAAAATATTTGAAGATTACAATTCTGCACCTAGGAAGGCAATCCTTCGCTAAACCTAGAGATGGAGGTCTAGAGAGGGCAAGTGTGTATGGAAAAGAGAAAGAGGGGAAAATTACAAAGAACCTGGCTAAAGGCAGAGAGGACTGGAGAGAAATAAGAATCTAAAAAGACTACCAGTAAATAGACAAAAGTAGACTATACATATATTTTGTGTAGAAATATATACTTGAATATACTGTGGTTACATTGTAAACATTTTGGGGTAAAGGAGTCATTAATGAGGATGATAGTGGTGTCAGTGGATAAATTCTTAGTAACAAACCAACTTCTCCAAAATTAACAAAGAACTTAGAAGGTACTTTGGTGGAATAACTATTGTGGTATACAGGCATACGGTGGGGAATGTTTCATGCCAAACAGTCAGTATTACTGGTCAGAATGTTAATATTTTCTAGGGGCAAGGTTTTTGACAAGTACAAGAGAGAGACTGTGGACTCAGCTTGCCCTGAAAATTCATTAAATTTGGTAAGATTTCTGCTACTACTGAATTTTTCTTTTAATTTCTTTTAGTATGAAACTAAAAGAATAATTTCAAATGCAATTTTTAAAAAAGGTCTAAAACTTTAAACAGGTTAGAAATTTATAAAAAATAGTTTTATTTGTCTGTGGATGAAAAACAGAAGTTCATCTTGTTTGCCATTAAAAATGCATTCATGGTAAAACCCCAAGCTGTCTGTCATTTTAGTTTGGTTTGTATAAATAGGGGATCTCTGTTTACAGAGAACTGTGGGCTCTTATTCATCATCCTGTTCACTTTGTGTTTTACACTCTTTGTCATGACCCTTTGTTTGTTTTTCACCTTTAAAGTGTGTGCTCATCAAAGAAAAACGTGCCTCTGTATATGCATTTGTGATTGGTGTGCAACCATTGCCAGGGATGCAGATTGCAGGAAAGATTTAAGAATATATTTGACCTGAAAACTCTAGCTACATACATCTCTACCTATACATAGTCTTACAGACATATAGGTATGCTTGCCTCTGAAGAAAAATTGCACCTTTTTCATTCGGAGGAAAAGTGTATGAAATCTGGCAGGTGAAATGCTGACCCCATGAAATCAGTGACAAGTTCTATGCTGATTTCAAACACAGCAGTATCTGGCCCTGTAGAACACAGTTTCTGCAAGTGTGAAGATGTGTGTTTCAGTGCAAGAGAGGAAATCAATTCCAGTTTAGGATAAAATGCCAGAGGTATTTTTTGTTGGTTGATGGAGGGGGGTAACAGGCTGCTCTATTGCTTGATTTCTTTGGAAGGAATTAATTTCATTTAATGGTACCATAAAAGGAAAAAATATATAGGGCAGCTGAATTCTCTTCTGTCCCACCCGAAGAACACAATCTGAATTTTGTTCCAATATCTTAAGTATTTTTGAGGGGGCAAAACCCCTGAACATCTCAGATTTGTTCT
>VYZV01042799.1:15927-26619 GCA_013401275.1 Pandion haliaetus
TCAGATCTCAAATACAATCAGTGTAATTGTCTCTGACCTGAACATTATTCACCAACTATCAGTAGAGAAGCTGGGAGCTAAATGAGTAGCATTACTGTCATTTATTACTAGTGATAACAAAGGAATGTAAGGCTCTGTTATCTTAGCCCTGTTTTTCCTTATTTAACATATGTTTAGTCCAAGATTTGTTTAAATATTTCTAATTTGTCACAAAACCTGTCAAAAAATACACAATAGACACTGTTTAGAATGAAAGAAAGCCTTAGCTTCTGAATTTGTCTTGATAATTGTGCCATCTTTCTTCCCTTCTTTCTCAGTCCATGAGGTTCCTTATCCTCATACTATCTTTCTTTGCTGCATTAAAGTCTTCCACCTTGGCATTAATTTATACCATCACAGAATGGTACAGAATCAGGTCCATAGGATGTTATACTCCCTTCAGTGTTATGAATGACTGAGTGACATATAAGACAGCCAACCATTTGGGCTGGCAGATTGAATGTGTTCATCTGCATCTACTGCTACTAGTTCTATATAATATTACTTAGTAGATCATTAAGGTGGGTGGTCAGGTTTTGGTTTCAACTGCTAGGGGCATTTTTTTTTCAGCTGGCACTAGAATTTTCATTCTTTGGAAGTCTGTTATTCTTTGATGGGTAATGAGTGATTCAGTAGAAAGAAGCAGGAATAGTTCAATTTCACATACCCTTCTAATTCAGGGTTAGAGGATGAAACAGAAGAACCTACAGAATCTGAGAGCTAGGGCCCTTAGGATTTAGCTAAGGCCAACTTTCTCATCTGTGAAGTTGTGTTTTTCATTATAGCTGACATTTTTTGAGGGTGAGTTTTGTTACAGATTATTAGCCTATGGCACTGGGCTGGGAAGATGAGACTTCACTGAGATACAGAACACATAAAAAAAAGAGTGAACAATTGAAATTACAGGGTTATTGGTATCTTGTTGTCAAGGTAGCTTGAGGTTGGTTTTGCACTGAGAGGAATTCAGCTTGCTTTTATGTGTGATACTATGAAATGAATTCAGTGCCCAGTGTGCCCCAACACTAATTATAAAACTTTCTAAAAACAAAGAACAAAACCAAAACAATTCTTTATAGCTTGCTTTCACTGTTTAACTCTTGTCATGCATCTCTGGGACCACTGTATTGATTTACACATCTGAGGGCTTTAAATGTGATCAATTACCATATGTATCTTGTTCTGTCCTGGATTATGTATATTCATGGAAGGAATAGAAAAAATAATCTGCATCAGATCATTACCCTCAGGGATGTTACTTAGGATATTTAAGACTCAAGTTCCTGAATTCACTGCCATTAACTTTGAAGGGACTAAGCCCAGGTCAGCAAGGAACTAATAACTTCCTGGGTAGCTGCTGTGCAACTAATCAGGTAACAAGCATATCACAGTCATCAAACATTACCAGCTTTTTAAATAAAGGGGAGTCTAAGAAAGGAAATTTCTAGGAGAATTTAGGGAGAACCTTCTGAGCAGCCTTGAGACACCTTTTTTCAGCCTTCCTCCATAAATGCTGGGGATTAAGCCAGTGAGTAGATGCCTGCTGTCTGGAGGAGGCCTACAGTCAACAGACACAGGAAAGATTTCAAAATTATCTTGGCAAATACTGTTTGGAAAAAAAACTAGAATGCAGTCCAACATGTATATATTCAAGTTATATGTTTAGGCAGGATTACAAGAAGGGAATAAATGGCTGGGTAGTAGTTTGCATCTGAAGGCTGTAAATTTAATGTGAGATATCAGAAGTATTGTCATGAGTGCAGCAGGTGTCCTATGACATGTATCAGCAGATGCATAACCAGGACTCAGAAAGCACTTTTTTCACTGCGCTTGTAGTTGTTAAGGCTTCACCTACAGTACTACGTCTAGTTTTGGTTCCTGCAAGTTAAGTAAAAAAGTATGGGTTGCTAGAAGAATTTTTACATATTTAAAGATTAGTCTCAAACCTCTTTAGTTTTCTCTCTCTAAAGTTGAATGACTCGGTTCTCTCAGCCCACACATGGTTGTGTTTCCTGGATCTCTAACCTGTTTTTATCCTCTGAACTAAGTCTTTAAATATGTTTTTTTAAAAGATCTATAAGAGGAAGGAAACAATCTATTCTCTATATCAATGACAATTGAACAAGCAGTACTGGATTTATACTGCAACAAGGAAAATTCAGATTATTTACTGGGAAGAACCTTTTAAAGGTAATGATAGTGATGCATTGGAATAGATTACCTGGAGAGATTTTGGTATCACCAGAATTTTAAGTTTTTTAAAAAGCCAGTCTAGGCAAAGATCTGCCGAGACTGACATGTTTGATCTTGCCTTGGGACAAAGGATGGATGAAATGACCTCTTGAGGTCCCTTCCAGGCCTGTTATGAATCTATAAAATAATGTTTAAGCTCCCTGGGGAGAAAAGAACTATCCAAGCACATAGAATCTGCTACAAATGACCTTTGATATTTTCATTGACAGAAATTTGGAAGCAGTCTCAGTGTATAGCTAGTAATGATGAGATAAAATTATCCAAACTAACATTAATTTGTAGTTTCTTCAATCAGAATCCTATGTAAACACATTTCTAGGTTAACTCTGTAGGCACTGTGACTTAAGTTAGAACTTCTTGTAGGAAATAAAATTAAAATTCTGTGTTTGCAGTATGAGGGTCTTAATTTGAAAAGTTAAAGTGTTTGTTATCCCATTGCCACAGAATTGCTCCTGGTCTCTCCAAGACAAGCCTGTCAAGAGACTATACTGATAAACTTGACTCAGTCTGGAAAATGGTCTTCTGCAGAAGACCATATGATTTGTTTGGGAAAAGATTATTGTCCTTACTTCATGTCTCCAGAGACAGCTGGAATTTGACTTTTAGAAGAGTTTAATTATAAGGGTCTGCTCGGTAAAGAAGCTCATTTCTTTCCGGAGTTCTCTAGAGCAATGGTTTTCAACATTTTTCAGTTTTAAGACCCTTAAAAAATTGCTTGGACGACATTGACTCTAGAATAGTCATTGTAAGGTTATTAACCAAAAGTCTGATGTTAAGAGAACTGCAACAGTAATGGGAAAAGAAGCTGCCTGCACTCACAGGTGTCTGCATCACAGATTAAAACCACCTACTGTAGAGCCATACTGTACACAGAGGTGAAAGTGTCTATAACTAGCATAAGGAAAAGAGCAAGATCTTCTGACAATAACTTTAAAGATACCATTTTATTTATTTTGTAGATGAGTCATTTATGGGAAATACTGTTGAAATTTAAGGGCAAATAATAAAAGTGAAGAGCTTCTATACAATCACAAGATATTTCAGACCTGAAGAGACCACTGGTGATCTCTACGTCCAACCTCCTGCTCAAAGCAGTGTTAGCTACAATGAAGTCAGACTAGGTTTTTCAGGGCTTTAGCCAGATGGGACTTCAAAACCTCCAAGGACAGAAGACTGCACAACCTCTCTGGTCAACCTCTTCCACCGCTTGACTCTCCTCTTGTTTTTGTGGGTCTTTACCATCCTTAGACCCCTTCACCCTTTCAAGGGTGAGGGAAGATTTTTTTCTTAGTAATGACAGTGTCTATGTAATACCAACAACTGACGTTCTCAACATACTTTGGAAACATTAATCTTTGTTAAGAAATGGTTGTGACTTTAGTTTTTCACCTGCCTTACCCTTGTCTGTAAAAGGAAATTATAATGTTTGCTTGCCTTTGAGTATTTTAGAACGTTTGGTGAAAACTGTATTTATGTTAATTAAGATGTTTCTCCTACAAATAAGGATATTTTACTCTCACATAAACCACAACAAAAAAATCCTATCCCTTTTTACATTTGAAATATTCAAAACTGACAAAGTATTAGCTCAAGGACTAATTTAACAAGAAAATGCAACTACCATTATCTCTTGCTGAATTAAAGGACATTGAGACTATCAAAAAGATTAATCTACTGTGTTGAAAAGAAGCCTTATACGTTCATCCCATTGAAAAGAATAGTGCTATTGATTTCATTGCTTTCAAATAAGTTGGTTCTGGAAATACAATCAGGTATCAGGATGCAAGAAAAAATTAGCTTATTTTGTATCATCAAAATGGAAAAACAACAAAGAGANATTCATCTCTACAAGAAAGCAACAGAGATAAATAGTTCCTCTATCTTCAAAGAGGACAACTTTGCAGTAACTAATATTCTTGAAAGAAAATTGATTATAATTCTTTTTCAAAGAGTATAATATAATTTTGGAGAATATTCCTTTTTCTGAGTCATTTACATAAAATATTAATTTCAAGCAAATTAATAAGAGAATCTCTCTTAAATTCTGATTCAATGTTCTTATCAGTCAATAGTTTAAATGAAGATGCTATGAATAAACACATGCAAATCATACACATGCTGCAGAACAGCAAAGTATTTATAGAATGGCGTAGTGGGGAAAGTGTAGTATAAAGTAGATATCTAGCCCAGCACAAGTGTCAGACGGTGCCTGGTGCTCAAGTCTGCTTTGTATACTATCCTTACAACTATATGGTATCACAGAAGAACATGAAATGCAAAATTTAAGACACCAACCTGCTGAGCTTTGTCCACATACCCACCATTTATGACAAAAGGAGCTTTGCTGTTTAAGAATCAAGCCTGAAAACTAGCATGAAAGGAAACCTATCATGTATTATAGCTCACCTAGTAGGTATGAGGACAAGCTATTCTAAGGAGCTCTTAATTTTGTCTAGGAATCAAAATCTCTCACTGAAAATGATTAAGACTTTTAACTGCAGACATACATGGCCTGATGAGTGACTTCTCCAAACTGTTCAGGTTGTGTTATAGATATTTTCAGGTTCGGAAGAATTCTTCTAATTTGTTGTAAATCACTTGACTGAACTTGTGTCTTCCTATAACAAATAGTGGGAGAAATGTCCTGTTTGCTGCCAATTCAGCACTGGCAGTGTGCTCACTGCTGTACAAATGGTAAAGGACGTTTGACCTTATTTATTCATTGGCAACAGTTTGAAGCAAAACTGTAAGTGCCCTTGGGGCACTTGACAGGGTTTTTCCATCATATAAAGCATGTTCTGAAAGTAGCAAAATGTTTTCTTGCCAGCTGAAACAGCTGTAATATGCTGCTCTCAATTTGTTGTGCCCTAATTCTTCTGCTAAGCCATGTAAAATTTGCTACCTTTTATAGCAGTCTCACCTACCTCTTCAAAAATAGCTTTGAATATGACTTAACATGTTCATCTTCTCTGTCCTACTACTGCAGTTTATATCCTTCTCTGGAATATATACGAGCTTTTAAATTATTTATGATAGGCAATGTTACTGAGAAGAATATGAATCAAGATGGCAGACTTTGATAAATAAAACAGCTTTTTTTCTGTCTCTTAAGAATCATGTGAATTCAAGTTGTTTTGCTCATTTTGCCAGTGAGGAGAGAGAGGTTAAATGACTTTCCTAAGAACTCTATCTGAGTAGATAGTATATAGCACCAACTAGACTGTGGCTTTGTGTACACTTACATATGCGATTAACTTTATCACAACAAAATGAGGTATTTGCAAGCATATTCAGTGCCCTTAAAAATTAAATCATCTTTGGTTTAGGCTCTAGTGATACCTTGAACAATAATATGACGTAAAAGAGTACAACCTGCAAGAATCCTATCAATTTACGCTTGTATTTCTCTCTGTTATTTTTGTCTATGTCCTCAGAGTGTGGGAAAATAGCCAGTCTTCAGAAGCTCGGAGAGCTTCTTCCGTCTGACAAACAGACAAATCAATGGGGAAGCATCTTATACCTCGCAGGTTTTTGGCTTTACACAATTATAGTTTTTTAACTTCTCTGTAAAGAAGCTTTGAGATAAACAAATGCTTGTACCCCTGCCTTGCTCTGCTCCCTGTGCCTCCCCGCCCCCAACCCCCCCTCCCAAGCTTCTCCAACAATCTGGAACCAGGGAGACTTATTTGTAGAATATAATGGGATAAATGAGTATCAAATATAATAGTACCAATGAGTATCAGTCAGCGTCAGGAGACTGCAGTTGAATGAGGCTGCTGATCAGGATAGTAAAGTCAATAGCTGATTTTATAATTAACAGAAAAAGACGTTCAAGGAGACAAGGAGTCTTTATTTCTTCTTTTTGCCTTGAAGTGAACTGTTACTCCAGTCATGCATGATAGACAAAAGAATGCCAAAACAACCCTCATTCAGGATCTCTGTTCGTCTGACAAACCTTGACGTATGTAGGGTTAGGATTTCCTCCACAGTGACAGTTCTAGGAGTGTAAGACACAAGAGATAAGCTCCATAAGCTAAGACAGCTTTTGCAATAAAACTTTGTAGTTTGATGGATGCATGGCATTTGGGTCTATTGATCAGTGACACAATAACAAGGAGAAAAGACACTAAGATACTCTGTTGTCAAAGCTATAGAGGGGATTCTTTTTTCCTTCTGATAGCAACATTTAAGGGGAAAACTTCTACAATGTAATGGAGAAAATGCTTGTAAAGGTATAGCTTATTGAAAAAAAACATTTGTCCTCTTGGGTTGCTCCAAGAAAAAGATTTTTAAAAAATTTTAAAATGCCAACAACCTGAAATGTCAATACTAAGTCAGGTTGAGGAAAAAGTCTACTTCGTGACAGCACTTTGTTGCTGAAGAGATGTGTTATCTGCATTTAGGAACACAAGCATACTTGTTAGCTGAGGTAGATATTTTGGTCATTTACCATAAATTCTGAAGAGTTGTTTGGGAAGTTAACCTATAGCTGTTTAGACCCTAAGCATCAATTAGTGTACGCTGAGATGTACGTCTGGAGCAGTTATTCTTTGTCACAGAGAATAGCTGAACAGTTATTGTTATACAGATGGTGGGTGTTTTTTCTCTTAAAAGAAGTATTAACAGTTATTGTTATACAGATGGTGGGTGTATTTTCTCTTAAAAAAAGTATTATCTCTCTAGCATATATGAACACTATAGTCTCTATACATACTGCTATATATTTCTGCTTGCTAGCAGAAATATCCTTAAGGGTTTAAGTCGTATGATAATCATTCTTTTATCATTCCCAGACAAAACCAGGAAAATGAGAGAGGAACAAAATGAGGACATTTTATGTGCTTTTTTTCTATACTTCACTGTTTATCTGTTTTTTTTGCCGGTGTAGATGAGAGCAACCAAAATGAATGAAACTTCTTTTGCTCACCAGCCTAGAACACTGATGTTTTCTCCTCTGTTTATCAAACTAAAAACCTTTTCTTCACTTTATACAGTGTGTGCAACAACAAATTTTTATTATAAAGCTATTATGTATTATAGTAGCACTTCGTATAAATAGCTAGTTTACCTGCTGTATCTTAGAGCTGCATAGATGTGACAATATATTTATAACTGTCCAAATGTTCACAATTTGGGATTTTGTTTTCTGTCTGTAGGTAATTTCTGTAATTAACTAAAAGGAGAAGTTAAGTTGTTCTTATAACTTCAGGTGAATTAGAAAAAGGTTACAATGCTCTAAGGTTTGCAAAACATAGTATGAAACTTGATATTGAAATATTCCTTGGAGAAGATTAGTTCTTCTGTTTAGTTTGAAAAAAAGAATTTTTGAAGGAATGTTTTTCTATTTTGTAGTGACTGCAAGAAAATAGCTCCTAAAATAAGCATACACATCCTTCATACACTCTGGAAATCTTGGCACTTCCCAACTAAAATTAAGAGTTCTACTTTTTTGGTCATTTATTTGCTTGCTTATTTTATTTTTAAAAAGAAAACTGAGTGTCACTGTAAACCTATATGCCTTGGCAGAAAACAGAGGTTTGAGAGCATCACAAGTAAGAAAGAATAGCAGTCATTTCTCTGCCAGGCCCTCGTTAAGTGTATCACATCCTGTGTGTGGCATTCTCAGATGGCTATTCTGTAGTGAAAATGATATACACATATATATGTTGTTTAACCTTCTGCTAGGTGCCTACTGCCACCCATAGTAGTTTTTCTACTCCTGAACTTCCTGACTCGTGGAATTTGAAATGAGCTCACCCTAGCCATCTTCATGGGTAGCTTCCCCCTCTGCCACCCATCTCATCCATACTTGGAGGGTCACATTAGTGCCTGAGAACATAGAATTGGGGCTACCTTTTCTTTCAGGCAAAGAGAAAAAAATAATCAAAAGGAATTTGGGATATTCCTATTTATATAAAGTAAATTGAATAAACTAAGACAATGGGGAAGATTTTGGTGAAGGTAGCGATTCAAAATAGTTGTCTAATTACAGCACCTCAGCACTTGCACCTTTCACCCTCCACCCACACCCATCTGCCCACTGTTCTAGTGCTTCATTGGAAGTGGGGTAAGTATTGTGGAATTGGTGAGCCTGGCACAGTGAACCAGTGCAGCACAACTGCTCCTATATTGGGACTGCACTGGCAAACCTGCAGTGCTGCTGATTTAGTGGAGACTTCTCAGGCTTCCCTGCAAAATCAGCTGTGCATGCTGTCAGTCTCACAGACACATCCTGTACAAGGATGGGGACTGCAGAAAAAGCAGTATCCTTGCACAAGATTTCTGTTTCTTGAGAAACAGTCTCTTAGAGCAACAAGTCCTTTCATTTTGGCTGAAGTTTAGTTGTATTCCTAAACCAAAGTCTAGCACTGGAAAGATCAGGGTTATCAATTTCCTTCCAGATGTATTCAACAGAATTCTGTGCTGTATACAGTACTGTAATATTTATTGGTTCAGTGTGGGGAAAAAAATACAAACAATTCAGTAGGTAGGGTAATTGGTAGTTCGCATTACCATATGAAAACAATATTTACTGGATTTGACTGTCAAGGAATAGAATTCTCTGTTCCCTGTCTTTTGACCCTGGAGTTATATGTGATCAAGAAATCAGTAGTAGTTTACTAACCAATAATAAGATTAGGTAATTCAACAGCTCAAGACATGAGAGAAATAGGTGTCAATTTTTCTCATCATTAATCATAGCCCATTGTTTGATCGATGACGTAGAAGAAATTAGTGACATATGGAGTATAACCTCTGTGCACCTAAGAGGTTATACACTTATTGGATTTAGTGTAAAGTCTCTTGAACTGGTTTATTTGCTATCACAAAGAATGTGAAATAAATAGCAATGTTCTTTGCTTTTCACTCCAGAACAAGTAATAGAAAAATTTTTAAATATAACTGTCTGCTGCAGGTATGAAATACTATACACAGTACATGAATATACAAACACACACGTGAAACCGAGGCAATGATGAATGCAGAGTCTTGCACTGTCTTGAATCCAAGAAAAGGAAAAATGTACTTACTGGATCAAAAGATTGCGGTGTTAGTGTGAGCTACACAGAGGAATCAACCACTGAAAAAGGAATGTTTTACTGTTACATAGTTCTGTTTTCCTTTGTCACCTAAAGGAATAAAATTAGTTTTATTGTAATTACATTTTCATTTGAAAATATACTGAAGAGTTTAAAGCTCTGTGCAGCTTCCATTTGAAGTAGATCATATAATGTGCTAAATATATTCGAAGTACACACCAAACATAAAATGAGGTTAAGTTCTAATACTTACTGTAATCCATAAATGATACTGTGTAATTATTTCACCACGTAACTAAAGATAAATTTAGTCTTATGCATGTGCATACTAAATACATATATCCAACATGACTTTAATCTTTGACTGCTCCACATTAAATATACATCTTAATTACTGAGGGAAATACTGTTATCTTACTCCTTTTGAATAGTACCTTAACTCTCCACCATACAGTTTTCTGTCTTTCCATTAGCTTGTTTGACCATTTTCTTGTTAGTAGACTGTGTTTGCCACAGTGCTGGCCCTTATTTGCCAAAGACAAGGGGGTGCCTGTGTATTGCTCAAGGCAAGACTCTCATTTCACGTTGTTCAGGAACTCCACCTTTATCCTAGCTCATTTGGGGAACCTGCAGAAAAGATTCAGGTGAGAAATGAATGTACTGCTGACAAACTATAGGTCTACTAGTTGTGGAGAATAACTTGCTTGTGTCCTGCTTTATGACAGGAATCTTAATGCAAGTACAAATTAAGTTTTCTATTTTAAAATGCTTCATAGATGTCAAAATATTATTTCTCTAGTTCATTGTTAATATAACAAAACTCGTGCAGAATTATGCAATCTTGCAGATATTTATTCACTATGGAAAATAATTTTCCTGTGCATTCTATGTATATGTGTGGGTATTCTATAAGAAATGAATTCAAAATACAGTAACTCAGCACCTCACTTCTAAACATTCGGTGTTCCCTTCTGCAGTCCCTTTGGAGCATATGGCTCCTGGAACAATAATGACTGTGTGTCTACAAATCACACAACAGAGGCAGTACTGTAAAGAACTGTAGGTGATGAAAAACTAGAATTCCCATTTTGCAATTCAGCCTGTGTCCCATTTTCTCTTTTCATTTGACCTTGCTTGAATAATTAACATGGAACTGGCAAGGAGATATCTAAGGAAACAAATTCAACATAATGCAATTATGGAAAAATCATTATTCAAACATAATATGTTTGCTATACAAAACATGGAATAATTGGCAAAGTTGTACTAACCTCAACTAATTGGTCATGATTATAGGTTTGTGGACATTACCTCCTTCTGGTTTGGGTTTTTTTTTGGGGGGGGGGGGGGATTTTTCTTTTTT
>VYZV01042800.1:10996-59075 GCA_013401275.1 Pandion haliaetus
CATTATTTATTAGTATATGTCCAAAAAAAAAAGAAGGTAGAAATACCATTTATCTCTTAGGTAACTGGATGACTTTCTGCAAATCACTAGGGAATACTGGGTAGAGGTATGCTACATCAATTCCTTTCCATGTGCACATACGGTGTCAGTGAGAGAGTTCAATTAGATGTTCTGTGACAGAATGTTAAATTCAGTCTTCAGGCAATCACACTGTTCCTACCACGGAAAACTCCTGTGACTAAATGCTCTTGTTCTTGCACTTTGTTTGGTCATCATTAAAGTATAGCAAAAGTATATTGCCAGTGACTAGAGTTACAACTGCTCCCTTATTCTCTGTCACTTCCTTTCCCACCTTCTGTTTCTCTTTCTGTCCTGTTCTTGCCTTCCATTGCTGGTAAGAAATAATCTGAATCTTCTCATGATTACTTTAGATGTGTGACTAAGGAGGTAAGTCATCAGCAGATCTCTGTGTATAATAGGGAAGGGGTGAATAGGAATAGTTCATATTAGAATAACACAAAGTGAAACTTTTTCAGGAATCTCATAAAAAAGCTGGTTTGGAAAACTTTTATTTGACTTTTGATGGTTCCTTAAAAATGATAAAACTTTTTTTTTTTTTTAAAAAGATACAATTTAAGAATAAAAAGTTGGAACTGCCATATTTAAAACCCACAAAAAATCTGAAACAAATCAAATGTGCAATTCCTTTCATACCTGAAAGTATGTACAAAATAGCACCTCAATTTTGCAAATAGTTTTAGTTTGCCACCATTTTTATGTGTTTACTCCTGTGTCTCCCAAACTTAATTGCTTACCTGTGGCTTATTTATTACTTAATACACTTATCTACAGAGGCAGGTGGTGTTTTATCCCTCCTAAAACTTAGTGAAAGCCTGAGCCTCCCAAAGTCAAAATAGAGAGATTTGCTGAGTTTATTACATCTAGAAGCTTATGCTGAGGTTTTAAAATTTTGAAAAAAAAATCTTGCTATTGAAACTTTACACTTTTTTCTTCAAAAATGTATCATGTATAAAGCACTTGCCGTTGTTGTTCTGGGTGAAAAGTTTTACATTCCTTTCTTACTTTCCCTTTCTTTTTAGGCATATGAATCAGGACAGTTAAAGAGTGAAAGTAGTAGTATCATTTCAAAGGATTAGTTAGCGCAATGCAGGCATTTTCAGTGAAGCATTCAGGTAGCGTGTTCCAGTTATTGTTACTACTGCTACACATTCTTCTGGTGGCCAGCACTTGCACTAGGGAAATGAAGAGAGGAGGAAAATAACTATGGTGTGTGTCCCCAAACAGTATATGAGTACGTTCCTCTTGAGTGCTAAGTACGTCAGAGTGGAAAACAGCAAGGGAGTGGAACATAAAGCTCATCTAGTATATACCAGGAGGGCTGCATTTGACTTCGTTGTAGTTACTTCTCATTTACTCATGTCAGTTGGAGAAGGACCACAACCCATGCTTTAAAATGTTTTTATATGCTCCTCTGAGTACAAAACTTGGAGAACTTTGTGAAAACAAGCTACTGTTGCTGGTTTGCCAGGTAGGCAACCTCTCTGAGCTCTGGTTGAGAGCTGATCCAAATAAAATCTTTCTCACAGCTATGACTGCATTGCACTAATTCAACTAGAATCAACAATTACATCAGAAAAATGTGTTTACTTTGGTTCTGGGCCACAGAGACTGGGCCCAAATGTGATGTAGAACATATGCCTGTTGTTGCTCATAGGGACAAATAATTTTACAGGTGGACCTCAACATTCCTTCCTTTTGCTAAGTATACTCCTCCTGGCAAAGGACCTGGAATGTGCATTTATTTATGGAATTATACGCAAAGTTACTTATTTAAATAGACAGTGTAAACAGTAACTCTGAGATTAAAAGTGATCATAAGATTTAATTTCTCTCTTTGTTTATAGGTACATTACCATGATCCTGTCATTAAAGCTACATCTGTTTACACCAACAAGGACTGAGATCCTCAGCTTCTCAGTAATCTTATACCGGTGTAAATCAGAAGTAAAGTAATTAAAGCCAGTGGAATTACACTCATGTAAAGTTAGCATAGTAGAGATTACAATCAGTCTTGTTCTTTGTTAATGAACTTATCAAAGAATTGATCCAGACAGCCAAAAGTGAATGAAAAGACTCTGTTTAGCCAGATTGTTCATTCAGATGTCTTACAATATCATTTCAGTCTAGAATTTTCATCTCTACTACCAAGGAAATTAAACAGAAACATTACATGATTTTTACTTGCTAAGTTTAGCCATCTTGTTCCAGTATAAAGGTAAAGGAATTATAAACTGGAGTTTTGTTTAAAAATGCCTGGTTTAAACTTGCTGAGAGTACAAGTCCTTGGTTTATCGGTAAACATTCTGTCATTAACAGAGGTGAATTTAAACAATCTGTATGGGATAAACTTTATAGAGTAAGTGTAAACCACTTAGGGGATATGTCTGAATAAGGTATGACATGTACTTAAGCTATTATAATACAGCAGCTTTTATTCACATGAAAAAACAAACTACTGGATTTTTTAAGTTGCAGCTTAAAAATGAAATCAACAATTTAACAGTGAGGAAAACTGAGTCTGAACTTCTGCCCATACTTATCCCAAGCTTGAGGCTTCTTTTAATTCTATTGAGACAACATAATGAGAGCTGTACAAATTTAAGCTACATCAAAATTGCATCTGCCTTTTGGTTTGGGAATATCTCCATCAGAGAGAACTAACAAATAGGAATGTTTAGTTCCTACCAATGCCATCAGCCCACACAAAATGAAGTAATAAACACCCATTTAACAGAGAAAGCTGACCAAGCCAAACTAGATGAATTAAGGAAACTTCTGAACTTTTATCTACAGCCCTAAATTCAAACATAATCTTTCCTGAAGTTCCAGAATTAGGAGAAAAGAAGTTGAAAGTAGAATTTCTGAGATATTACAAGAGTAGCTGCTTGTACATTTCTTTCTATCCAATTTGACATCTCATAAGAATGCTCTTGTGAGATGTCAACCCCGCAGTAGAGAGTAAAGGCATTTAAATAACTCCCATGAGCCTTCGTGCTTTTGAGGTTCACCTACTTCTCCCACATATGTAGATCCCTTCCATTTACTTCACTAACCACGTGCGGTGGGATCTTAATGAAGTGACCAGTATCATGAAGGTAGATGGGAGAAACTCATTAAAGTCCCCAAAGTGAATTTTGTAATATTTACCCTTCTGTCCAGAATAAATTCAAACTTGGATCATAACACTGTGCCTTATTCCCCAAGCAGTTGCATTCCCATATAGCATACTTTTTAAATTCTTTCCAGAAACTGCTGTGCAGCATTTCAGTGCTTGCTGAAACTGAGGTAAGTCATGAGGGTTTTACTGATCTGATTACTAACTAACATAACAGGAATATGAATTTACCATAGATTTTGAGTGCTATCATTTCTGGATGCCCAATTTTGAGATGGATAGGACTCTTTTTTTCCAGAGAAAGAGCTAAATGTCCAGGGAGAACATACAAGTCTCCTTTACTGTGAAAATCAGACCTGTGCAGTCTCCAGGTGTGGAGTAAAATAAGCCCTAACATGAAGGAACACTTCTGAGAATGTTGTTCTTCCTGACAGAAAGTGAACTGAGATCCTCCAGTGCAAAGCAGCAGAGAAATCCAATGTTTTCGTAATTCACATGCCACCTAAACTGTTCCTTTTTACATTGTATGAGCTGCAAAATAGCTAAAGTGTTACTAAAAATGTCTTCATTCTACACATTAAGGATAAACCTAGAGTAAATTATGTTTGTGTGTTTTTATTAACCCTTGAACTGCTGCTGAGCAATGCATGTGTTTGAACAAGAGTTGAAAAGCTATTAAAATATTTGCTTAAATACTTTAGTACACTCTAAGAATTGAGCTCCAAAGCCTCTGGGATTTGGAGACGCACAGGAAAGTTAACTGAAGGAAGTCTGGGAGAGGTCAGCAAGCTCAAGCATACTCCTGCAAAATCTTCCACCTCCCTTACCAACTTTTTGCTCTTGAAATTCAAAGGGCACATGCAAAGAAAAAAATGCAAATTGCAGCCTACAACTATGTAGGCTGTGTTCACAGCAATCTCATCCTTGCTGTATAAATGTAGAGTCGGTTAAATGTCTAAACTGCTTTGGGCTTACTTGTCATCAATTTACTCCAGTTTTGCACTTTCAGAGTCAACTGCTTTCTGTAGCATTATACCACACAAAAAACAAGTCACCCACAGATTATATTAAAAATGACATGGGCTGGGAAACTACAATATTACCTCTGATTTCCTTTACTAAAGTGAAATACTTTTCCTCCTGTGAGACATATCTTTTCTTGGTTTTGCATTTCATACATTTTATCCAAGATTTATCTCATGCCAAGCAGTAAAACAGTTCTCAGAGAACTGCCTGTAACCCAGTTCACCCAATTCTCCCATCTCCTATGCCCTAAAGTCCTTAAATACTAGCAATCATATATCTGAGTCCCAAGTGCTCTCTCTTTCTGGCTCAATAAATATTTTATTCTTTTGGCCTGACAAACATTGCCAGCAAGAGGGACAGATCCTGTTCTCCCTGTTTTCCTGTGAACAAGGTTAGGATGCTCCTGGAGAAGGTTGGAGATGCCATTCCAGAATCCCACAGGGAGAAGGGGAACCCAACCCTCCCTCTGCCAGAGGGGACACCGTCATGGCAGCATATACAGTGGAAGCCCTAGCCTGGGGTTTCGAAAGAAAGAAGACATAGCAATATAATTGTACCTTCCAAAGGATTTAAGAAGAGATACCTTGCTTTTAGAGCTTGCTTGAGTCCAAGCACAAATTAGGAGACAAGCCACTCATTACTGTCAAAACTGGGCTAGTTCTTTATGTGAAAACCACCAAAACACAAGCAGTGGGATTCATCTCACCCAAACATAGACCTGTGGAATGTAGAAATCAATGCCTCAGCCAGTCTCCTTTGCCAGATCTTTTTATTGCCAGAAAAGTCTTATCAGACCTAGTTCAGACATTTGCTTCAGGATGACTGTCACCTTAGAAGTGACTGTTTCTCTCTGTGGATGAAAAAGGGAGTGTTGGCAGCAAGCTTAGGTAGCGATTCCTGCAGTGCAGATGACTGGATTTGGTCAGATGAACCCCACCTTTGCACCTAGAAAATATTCCTGCCAACAGCACTGCACCTGGGGGCTACATGCTGGCCACTTTTTGAATCCTATTTGTGTGTGGACTTGGGTGTTTAATCCGTTATAGAACATAAAGCTTACTTCCACTAAAGTCAGAGAGTCTTAAGCACCTTTGAAAATATTAACTTTCTTTTGTTATGGTAGGAGTCACCAGGTGGTCATGTTAAATATAATCTTACACATTCCTTTTCTTAATCTATGAGGGACACATGCACTTTCAAGGAATGCTGTACTGTTAGTTTTTGGTGATTCAGGTTTATGGGGGAGCTTTGGTAAACAACCAGAGAGTTCAACCTATCTTATGCTCTTTGATTAGATTCAGTTCTTGGTGAGAATTATTTCCTGAGAACTGGAAAGTGGCTTTTGGGTTAAGACTTCTAAGTAATGTTTTGCCTGCATGTGGTCTATGACCACCTATGTTTAGTGACTATTGTACACAGTATAAATAAATAATTCTAAGTTATTCTGTATCACTGATTTCTCCCCTGATAGGAAGCTGGGTTGCAAGACTTCCAAATCCATCACAAACAGGCAATAGTGGTGTTTTTTGGGGTCTATCTTTCCTTTCCCAAATGTGCACAACTGTCATTAATTTTCATTGAAATCACTTGAACTCAAATACAAAATAGATGTTACTTTGGGATGCAGTCACTTAATATATGAGAACCTTCTGAGCCTTAGAATGAATCTGGGTTGTGAGTGGGTTATTTGTTTGTTTGTTTTATTCCTTAATTTATAAAAGGGATGACGGCCCACCCAGTGGAATTTTCCCATCAAAAACAGTATGAAACAGAATAATGGAATGCAAGATTGATTAGATGGTGTGCTTGTTGGCAATGGGTGCATGTACTTCTTAATCTTAATGGATCATAAAAAAATCCTTTCATACTTACCATAATACATGTGCTAAGTTGTGGGTTCCTAGCCAATGCAAAGAAATATTCTATGATTTCCAGAGATGCAAAGTAAGAATTTCATACAGAACATAAGTGGGGCCTCTGTTTAAATGTATAAAGATAATTTCTTAATTATGACAGTGATACTCATTAAAAAGCTTTCCAATAGTACATGCAGTTCCCACACTGGTCTCTCTCCCACTGTCTGACAGACAGACAGCTTGGTTACACATGCTCAGAAAGGAGGGTGGAGGCCCAGATTCTTGGCTGTCTTGAAGTGGCCACATCCTGCCATCTGCTGAATCCTTAAGCTATTGGCGAATCCAGGGAAGAATGTTTCTGAGGTGTCTTAAAATATTCTGCACCTCTGCAGGACTGTTTTATGTAAGGACAAGTATCCAAATGCTTTCAGGGAAAGAGAAATCAATTTAAAATATTAACAAAAAAAAATTTAAAAAAAAAATCTCCAGATTTAAAGAAAAGATGTGCCACGAAGTTTCATCCTGATGGAGGAACAGTGTCTAAACTTTAGCATGTCACAGTTGATCAGAGGAGTACACAAAGAAAATTTACCTCTTGGGATCTTTATAAAACTTGTAAGACAATAAAATGTCAGAATTTGTATAGTAAAAAAAGACAGGCACCTTCTCCTTGGCTCACCTTTTACTATGGCAATCAAAACAACTGCATAATTTTTAAGATGCATATGATTACATGTATATCTTACTGATAATTTTCATAATATTTCTTCATTTTCCTACTCCCTTTCTCTAGCTCTCTTTTTTTTTAAGCAGCCTTGGGGTTTCCTGCAATAATCTCTTTGTTGCCTAAGAATTCACACTGTAAGTTTCCCATTTCTTCATCTCACCTGCCCAAGATTCTCTCCTGTTCCTTAGTTGTCACTTAATATGAAAACTGTCACGTTCCCTAGGAAAACACACTTGATAGTCTGTAAGAGCCCTGAAAATGGATAGGAAAGGTAACAACACACCCTTTTTTTGCAGCTGAACATGTTTTTGTAAACCAAAAGATCTTAGATCTCAGTGTTTGGGTTGGTGTTTCACACCCGAAGAACTTCTGGGAAATAGCAATGTATTTAGTCTAAATGAGGCTGACAAAAAATCCATAGTCTTGGCCTCTGGATTATGGTTCATGTGCCATTTTGGCCTGGGAAAGATTTACGTGAAGGATGGCGGCCCTTCATTATTTCAGAAGCTAGTATTTTCTGAATTCAGTGCTAGTTTTAACTACATAATATTTGAGCATTTCATTTTGATCAAGCAAAATTCCCTCTGAAATAAATGACAGCTTTGCTTCAATAGGTATGCTCAGGCAAGGCCCTTAATTAATCAGCAGTGACATTTACAAGAATCACTGCTATCTGCTATGCCAAGGGGCTCAGGTTCAATTCCCAGGGGCAGAGGATATGGACCTATTTCATCATAAGGGCTTCTGATGACTGCTTTTCTCTGTGATGTAGCCTATTACTTAATGGAAAAACACTATAGAGCGATCGGTATGTTTACAAAATGGTTTAGAAAAATGCAACCCTCTGAAAGAAATTTCTCTCTATAGAACATAAATGTCCACAAAACTATTTTCCATTTTTTTAAATGCATGTGACTCTTCTGGACTTGTATCACAGCTCCTGCTCTAAAGTTTGTTTGAAAGAAGCCCACTTGGACACACTGGGATGCATTCTGCAATGTTTTTCTGCATTACAACATTTTTTTTCTTTTAATACTAAGGTGGCTGCTAGAAGAATAAAAGCATATACGGATTCCTTAATGCTGTCTAAAGGGAAGTTAAAAACTACATCATACAAAACGATCATGTAAAAACAATATCTGACCTGTGGTAAGCTCCAAGCTATGCAGAGTATCTTTTGAAAGAGTGCAAGTTGGCCTGGGTCAAAACTATGCCAGAGACTGTGCTAACAATTTCATAGTAAAAAGTAAAACTAATGATTATTATCACAAATGGATGATGCCAGGTAGCAAATCTGCCCTCCAATTCTAGTTTTGCAAAGAAAACAGCCTTGTCTACAAAGGAGAAAATGATTCATGTCAGTAACTTTCTTTTCTACAACTGCATGAGGGTCACAGGCTGCCTCCATGACCTGGGCTATTGAAGAACTGGAGAACCCCAAAGGGACAATCTCTCTGCAGATTTGGAAGTTTGAGCCTGGATTTTCTTCAGTCTTGACTTTCACATACCTCTGTGATTCCATCAGCTGCCAAAACTTCATTCCCATCAGGAGTATTCATATAAACTGCAGGCTGTCCAGGCTGCCAAATTCTGGGACAAATTGTTCCCTTCAGAGAACTTTTGGAGAGGACAGAAGCATAGGATCCATGATTGATAATTATATTATGAAATAATAAGAACAGTTTCTTGGTTCTTTCAGGCCAATAAGGGGAAAAAGGGATTACACTGGTAAAATGTATGAAATCTGAATTGCACCTTCTTCAAAAATCATCTGTAAAAAGTCAGGTGTCCACAAAAGGCTTTGTAAAACATTAAAAGCCTTTGGGGTTAAGGAACATCTTTCTTTTGCACTCATACCCCAGTGCATGGTTCAAAATCCAGTGATATTGCAGGTACATCTTTGTTTGCAGCTGCTGATATGCTGTTGGCCAGACAATATATCCTGTAGGGTCTTGTAGTCTGAGTGAATTGCGCTGCAGCTGCAAAGTTCATCCCTTTTCATCTGGATGGGGTTTTAACAATGGTCTGCTCTTCCCACTGCCCAGACAAAAATATCTATAAATGGCAAAGTCCCTTCCCCTCCCTCCAAAATCCTGAGGTAACAGAATGAATGCAGCAAACATGGTGCTAAGTGGTTTAGAGCAAAAACATGCCTAATACATGCAAATACCAACATTAACCATTATGAACAGACATGATTTATGTGCCTGTCAGCAAGACATCAATCATGACAACAGAGAGTCAGCAGCAATATCAACAACAGTAGCAGGAGTGGAGGGTCAGAGCCAAGATGGGATGGTCCTTCTCAGGCACCCGGGGGGAAAAGAAAGATGGATGAAGTAGTAGGAATCCCCATACATTGTCTTTTAGGGAAAGGGATGCTAAATTTTAAAACATGTCTTGAGCGCAGTTAATGTCCAACATTGTCTCTTAGATCTATAAAAAAAAGATAACCAGTGGGGACATTTGGAAATGCCATTAGAGGATGGATCTGGACATATCAAAAAGAAGTCAGGGTTTTAAAAATAGGACATCAAAGGTATTTAAAGGGATCTTTGCAGGAGACATTTTGAACAATGAGATCTCTGATTTACTATACGGTGCAGATGGCAAGTGTATTTAACTGTGAAACTTTTCTTTACCACTGACACAGAAATTTGAGCCAAAATGAGACTGCATCAGAGCTGTGTTTGTACAGATTGTATAGCTCAGAGAACATAATATCTAAGACCATTATTTGATAACTAACTTTGGCTTCTGAGTAATCTAGAAAATACCAGTTCATGCTAAGAATAGGGGTGGGAACTTGTTGTATTTGGATTTTTTTGGCCTTTTGTAGCTGGCAGGAGAAGGCTGAGCAAGAGGAGGTGTTGGCTGAGATGTCAGTAAAAACAGTGATGTCTTATTTAGATATCACACGCTCCACTTGCAGTTGGCTGGGACCACTAGATAAAGATGCCTAGATTTTACTAATAAATTGATAGTGAAGGAAATTGTCAAGCCTGAAAAAAAATCTACCAAGGAGAAACCAAAAACAATTCTGTTCGTGTTAAGAACTGAGTTGGTGTATTTGCTTCCAGCTGGGATATGCAGCAGAAGTGTTAAGGAATTGCTTACAATTGCCTAAAAATGGATTGCCTGTCAAATTTACAGGCTTACACAAATGCAGGTAGCATCTCATTGCAAAACTGGATGGAATATAGATCAAATGATGAATAAACCTTTAGAAAGCAATGGCAAAATTGCTACTGACAAGAATGAGGCTTGAATTTCATCTGGTTTGTTTCTCTCTTACATGATGCAAAGAATTTTGTTAAAATAGAAGCTTGTTTCCATGTCCTAAGACCAGTATCTTGGAGATATTGCAGAAGCTGTTGAAATTCCTCACTGAAGTAGCACTAGAATTATCACAAATGTATTGTGAACTGTTCAAAGAGATGTAAAAGATATAGATATGGAGAAAGGCAAAAGGATGGATTAATTTAAAAAGAAAGAAAAAGAATCCAATTGAAATTCCTTTTTCTGAGAGCAGAAGTATCCAAATTCTGCTTTAAACAGTTGACAATATGTCTTAAGAAATCTGAGCAAGTGTAAAAAGCAGTCCAAAGCAGGAGGAAATTCTGATCAAGCCATACAGTGCCAGAGGGCTATTAATATATGTTGCTGTGTGATGCCAAATATTTTAAGAACCGTTTGTTTGTTTGTTTTAATAAATATTGTACACTGTTACTGACCTTCTGGATTTTGCTCTAACCCTGACAACTGTAGAGCATTTCATGATATTGGATGACAGAGATCAACAAACTAAGGTCATCTGCATCATTTAAGGATCCACTTGATATGTACTGTTCTGCAGCCCTTTAAGATTCAAATTAATCCGTGCAAATGCAAAACAAAGTTGAAAATTTCTTTTTCTCTATTCCACTGCTAAACTGCTCTTGACTGATGAAGCACACCTCGATGATTACCAATGGAAATATTCAGGATTTTTAAGGCTACAGGGAATTTTGACCCTACATAACCTTCTTGATACCTTCTGTTCATGTTAGCTTGTATCTTGTAGCCACCCAGTTCTGATGGAAAGATTCCCAGTGATGGAGAACTGATTATATTTGTTTGCAATTTTTTTTCAAATTATTAACTGCCTTCACTGTTAAGTAACCTGCACTCTATTTATAGCTTGATTTGGCTATAAGACTTTTGAGGCACAATTCTCTACAAAAAGGGTTAGGATTGAAATTGTTGGTGAAGTAGTACTATGAGACACAGCATGTTATCAACTCCGGACATGGAGGATAGCTTCTATACTCTTTGTAAAATTTGTAACACATTGTTTTGCCTAAGAAGAAGTTAACTTAAGCTGCAATATGATTGCCCATTTATTTATGTTTGATTGATTTTGTCTGATTTTAATTAAGGTATTTTTTCTTAATGTCTTTTTTTTTCCTAATGTATACTTTCTTGCACAAAATGCAAATTCTCCCTGTAATAAAATAGTTTCTGATCACAAACTACTTATAGCTTAAAAGTAGTTTCTTCTACTTTAAATTTTACTGTTGCTTTTTTTCAGACTTTCTGGAAATATTAGTATTATTAATCAGCTCAACAGAGTTCAGGCAGCTCTATTAAAATAAAAGGGTCTTTTTTTGCATGCATTCCCTTAGAAATTTTGCACAGTGAATTCATTTTCACCCTAAACTAAGTTTCTCTTTTAGATCAGGAATAAACCACATATAAAGGAATTTTGTTCAGCTCTTTGGACAACATGAAAATTGAAAGTTTGGGGGTTAGGGATTTTTTTATATATGCATAGCAAGATTTTCTGTTAGGTTTGATACTTGATCTACGATTTAACACTCTGGAATCTCATGGGCAACAGACTTTGGTATTTCTGCTCATTTTCTGAAAAGCAGCATTGAATACTGAGAGGCACAGTGAGCTATTTTAGTGCAATAAACACTTTCTTGGACATTGAAAGTCCACCAGTACCAATTCAGGTCATTTTAACAGTGATCATGAAGAAAGTATTCTCCTACCACCTTTCACGACTCAAAGAAATTACCTGGGATCAGAGCAAAACTCCTGAAAGTATGTCCCTAACTCCACTATAGTGTTAAGACAGCATTAAGCTGAAGATAGCATTAAGTGAGGTTTTGGATCCATTCATCATTTCAAGGTCCCAGTTTGGTCCCTAAAGGTTCAGTGTCCAACTAAGAGGCCTGAGTTCTCAGGAGCAATTGTTAGGTGAGGAACAGCAATATGATGATATATCTATGTTGGTGTCATGGTTTAAGCCCAGCCAGCAACTCAGCACCACACAGCGGCTCACTGACTCCCCACGCACCCAGTGGGATGAGGGAGAGAATTGGAAAGAGAAAGTAAAACTCGTGGGTTAAGAACAGTTTAATAGGACAGAAAAGAAGAAAATAATATTGATAAAAATAACAATAATAAAATGACAATAATAATAACAATGGGATTGGAATGTAAAAAACAAGTGATGCACAATGCAATTGCTCACCACTCACCAACCAATGCCCAGTTAGTTCCCAAGGAATGATCCCTCCCAGGCCCACTCCCCCCAGTTTATATACTGGCCATGCCATCACATGATATGGAATATCCCTTTGGCCAGTTTGGGTCAGCTGCCCTGGCTGTGTCCCCTCCCAACTTCTTGTGCCCCTCCAGCTTTCTTGCTGGCTGGGCATCAGAAGCTGAAAAAGCCTTGACTTTAGACTAAACACTACTTAGCAACAGCTGAAAACATCAGTGTGTTATCAACATTCTTCTCATACTGAATCCAAGACATAACACAATATCAGCTACTAGAAAGAAAATTAACTCTATCCCAGCCTAAACCAGGACAGTTGGTTAATAAACTCATGGTCGTAGTAAACTCATAGTTCATGGATCTCTGCACCATGCTCTATTTTGTGGACTAAGCAGGTAGACCAACTGTTACCACTGACCAAACTTATTTCTTAGTTTTTTAGGCTTGAAAACCAAACCCTAAACATTATTATCCCCATCTCACATTTGAGATAGGAGCCAGAAATCTAATAAATAAATAAAGAAAGAACAATGTGCAAGATTTAAACACTCAGTGAGTACCCACAGTTTTCCTTGACTTCACATCTGTCACTAGTCAAAGAAACACCCAAGGATGCAAGTCACAATTCTGCTAGGCTGAGTTCCCAAGATTTTTATAGCTGAATCTCAGTTATAAATCTATCTATTGCTTCAGTTCTCCCCTTCCCATCTCCTTTTTCCTCTCTTTCATAAAACTGGCTTAATCTGGAGTGTATTTACCTCTCACTAGAAAGGCCTGTCTCATAGGTTAGGAGCTAATTCTTAGGTTGCACTTTTCCCAAGCAAGTCCATTACACCTTAGGAGTGACAAAAGCATGCATTATACAGTATTTCCAGTATTATACTGTAGTATTTCTAACTACAGTAGCTAAAGTAATGCAATCAATTGAGCTTTTCTACCCAAAAGTAGAAATCCTGTGCCAAACCTACAAGTACTAACATGTCTTCCTCTTTGGTGATGAAAGATCTTCTGAAGACCTAAACTGTCAGGACATGTGGAGATGGATCTGTCATGTGAGGCAGAAATACATACACCTTCTAGAAAAAAAAGAAAGAAAAAAAAATAGGCACTTTTGTCTATAATGCATAGTCCCACTGTAACTTGCTTTGCATAAAGACAACTGCCTAAGGCACCCAGGAAATACAAAGACTCTTAAGAAGGCTTTGCCTATACTCTGTCTTCATAACAATAAAATGCATTGTTCAGAATTTTTAATGTTAAACTACTCTGGCAAATCCCCTCACACATATTTTGAGACTGAGTCTAATAAGCTGCTGATCTTTAACAAGGAGATTTTCTCTTTACTCAGTATGTATGAACATTAGCACTTGTCTATACGTAAAGAATTTTCTTGGTATAAATTAATTAGTAGAAATGTACCAGCAAGCCTTCTTACAGTAAAGATATTTTTTAAGATCTTAGCTCATTTCTTTCTGCTTAGATTAAGCTCTTAAAGAAAAATGAGGGGTTTGTCAATATAACTGTAGCTGGGAAGCAAAAAAAATATTTATCTCTCTATCTGACTGTTGTCACTTTTAAGCACAGATAAAACCTCTTCATAAAAGTGAAAGGACAAATAATTAGGAAACTTTTCTGTTCTCAGCTACATAAATGTAAAATCTAAACACTTAGACTTAGTACCGATATCTGTAGTTGAGTCATGTTTTCAGAGATGCTGCAGCTCTGGCAAGAGGAATCTTTATGAAGGAATTATAGTAAGAAGCCATTTCATTTGCACATTGTTATTGCAGAGGTAAAATAGAGCTGGAAAATGGTCTTAACCATTGCTTTTCCTTAACATGTTTTAGGCTTCTTAAATTGTACACTCAGTGTGACTACAAAAGATTCAGGCTTGGACCTCACTTGTGATATTTTGGGAAGAAAAAAACAAACAAAAAAAACCCCAAAAAACATAGGTAGAGTCAGAATGAAAAGAGGTGGGGTGGCTGGGGGGACTTGGAGATGTCTCCTCATTCCAGATCTATGAATGACTTTCAGAATCTGTTCATAGTCCTGCCTTGTTTATACATCTTGTATTGTCAGGTAGGTTAGAGGCGTGTGTGAAACACTCAGATAGGACAGAAATGGTAAATATAGATTAAAATGCTTTCAGAATAGTAATCTCATAAGTACTTGCAATGGACCAGCTAGAAGTCTTTCTAGAAAAACAGAGCCTAACCCATAAAAGAACTGAATCTACATGTGGAAAGATCTTTGAAGTTTCAGGTAACATCTGTACTAGTAAATTAAACAGTGCCAAGACCTCTGTGCTGGCCAAGTGGCACAGTTTGGCCACATCTGTATAATTAAGGTCTCAGCTTAAATTGTAACTCCACCCAGACTGCCTCCTGTGAGTGGTCCCCCACCCATACTAACTCCTGCATATTGTCTAGGAATGCTTGGGAGGGGGCTAGCTGGAGTGGGTCAAAGCCATGCCAGGGGCTATGCTGAGAATTTAAAAGTACAGGGTTGAGTTTCAGTGTCTGGGAATGTTTCCAGGTACTCTTTAACTTGCCATTATAGAGGCAGTTTCAGAGCTCCAGAAGTTGAGATCTTCAGTCAGATGGTACCTGGCTAAACCTTCTCCCATATTTCCTCTTCTAGTGTGGTTTGTTCTGTAGTACAGAGAGGGGAGAGGGAGAGGGAGAGGGAGAAGGAGAGGGAGAGGAGGCTTTTTGTTAAAATTTACTCTTACATCATTCCTCTGTGGACGTCAAAGTTGAAGGAATTCTACCATTTTCCACGTGTTCATGTTAGCACTTGCATAGGGAAGCTAAGTGAATAGTAGAACAATGTGATACAAAAAGACTGTGTTTCTTCAAGACTAAACATTCTTAAGGCCTTAGGATCATATAAATTAAAACCATGGATATTTGCATCTGCATTTGTGTTAACATTAAACTAATAATATTTTATATGATTGGCTGAAATTATTAATAACAGAATACTTTTTTGTCAAATATGCATGTATGCACATAGCTGAAACTAGTGTTCCTTTCTTGCTTTAGATGGTAGCAGCAGTTTCATCTCCTTTATTGTTCACAGGAAATCTAGAATGTTCAGTCATTATACCAAGAAGGTTTGCTCTTGCTGCTGGTGGTGGTGATGTGTTTCACCTAGAAATGTTAGGAAGATTTTTTCCAGCAGCTTTGTAGCTTCCACCGACTCTGCCTTCATAGAATTGAAGCAGAATACAATCCTAATGTTACCTATTTAAAAATTAACTTTAACTAATATTGTTTACTTTTAAATGACTGCTAATGTACTTCTGAGAGAAGAAATAAGGAATACAAAGTGACCTGTCCAAGACACTCTCTAGCCATGAGGCTCAGTAAGATGAAAAAACCTACTTCTGTATTATTGAGGACTCTTAGCTTTTAAAGCATGGTGGTTGTGCCCAAACCAGTTACTGGGAGTAGTCCCTGGTATTTGCAAACTCCCAGAGTATGCCCAGGAATTGTTTAGGGAAATGCAAAATGACCCAGGCCAAAATGTCAGAGATGTTATACATCAGGCACCACATTAGCGATCCAATATGATAGATGACTAAATTTCTGTGCTGGAAACATTATCTGGCATTGTTTAATTTACTAGTATAGTCATAGCCAGTAAGAGTGACATGTTTTAGAATTTTCATAACAGAAGAGTTACAATGCCAAAACTGAGAGGAGTTCAAAGGAGATGTAAGTAAGATGTGAGTACTGGTAACACAAGGAGAATGGTGCTAAAACATACCAGCCTTCAACCGAGTAAGTAATTACAATCCACTGGTTTAAACAGATGATTAAAGTTAGAACTTGGACTCCTGGTTGGGAATAACTTATATGGGATGCCTAAAAAGACTTCAAACTATAGATGCCTGTTGTTCCCACCTTCCCCTTTTCTCCTCAGTACAAATATTACGTTTCTTGTGAAACAACAACTGAACTGCTGTAATCTAAATTTTTAAGGCAAATTAAAATTGAATCTAGTTTACCTTGTAATACTGGACTCTAAACTGGAGCAGTGCAGGATTTACCTCATAAACAACTCTTCTTCCTATATAACAGGACAGGACATGGTGGTCAATGTAGTAGTTCATGAGGTTTTCTACTATCCCCACTTGTGAGTGAGAAACCTCACTAGGTGGTACACACCTGTTGAATTGATGCCAGATGAATAGAGAAAGAAATAACCTCCAGAGTCTGTGGATGGGCACAGGAGCCTAAAGTGACTGCATCATCATAGTAGTCATACCAAGAGCTCACCAGCTTGTAGGTGGTGACTGGGTATGTGCTCTACTATACATTATAGTGTAAAGCATGTGACCCTAAACCATCTTTATGAGAACATACAACTCATTACTTTATTACCATAGTCACTGTATAACTTTCACTTATGTTGACAAAGCTGCACATGGAAGCTATATCTATGAGACTTTTAAATGGTGAGATAAAGCAATTGAGACAGAAAGATTTGTTGCAAACAGAAGGGTGGACAGGAGAGGAGGCAAAGTCACAGATACAGGAGTAGTCCAGGTAAGAAATTGCCAAGCGATGCATATTTTTAGTAGTAACCATAGAAAAACAGGCAGACAAATCTGATCTTTGTGACCAATCTGAAGTGTCATCCAGTATTTCCTGAATACTAACATGACTTATTCTTATTTCTGAAATAAATCTTCTAGTGTTGCTGTATGAAAATGCCTAAAAGCAGATAAAATCAAGAAAAGAAGATAGGAACTTGACTTGCTTGATCAGCACCTCCACAGAAAACGCTGGTAGCTTTTATTGGGCTGGAAAGTCCACACATTATTGACGCTAAAAGTGATAGGCCTTAGTGATGACATTCTGCACTGAGCTATCTGCCTGAGCCGTGCTGAGCCTTAGAACTGTTTACCATAGCTGGATCTACAATGCACTACACAGTAAGATGCTGGCATGGTGTTCACAGTCTGGTATGAACACTAGGAAGCCACAGCAATATTGGTCAGTCCTTCATAACTTCATTTCCCAAATGTTCATAATTAAACAGTTTTTATTTAAGTAATCAGCATGAAATCCTTAGCTTTGTTTTTGCAACCGGTATTGTGTTTATGGAGCCAAATATTGAAAACTTTGATACTGAATACCTTGTATGTGTTAATTTTGGCAACCTTTAAAGATTCTGTAGATGCCTTGCTATGTTACCACCACCCACTCTTCAACCCCCCTGGCCATCAGTCCCTCCAAACCACTGAGACATGTTTCTCTTTTAATACTTTCTTATAGTATTTCTCATGAAAATCACAGGGAATCGTGTGTGATTTCAGCAGAGTGAAACTTGATCTCAAAGTGTCTGTAGGACCAGAAGTTTTTAAAGAAAACATTTCTTAAATCTTGTGTTCACTGCTGCTTCAGCAGGCCAATTAGACTTGATGGGAATTCTAGAAAGCTGTCGCCAGGCATTGCAGCAGGAATAGCAAACAAGGCCCAAAGCAAATAAACGAATGGTAAAGTGTGGCCATCCTCAGAACCTCCTTGCTGATGACCTTCTCATCTCTGCAAAGGGGTGGTGGAGGTACTGGATGAAGGGACTCCAGGTTAATTAGGTTTGACATTAGTTAACAGCAGCAATTACTAGAGAGTAATTAATCAGCGAAAGTCTCCAAACAGAAGGAGAATAAATAAACGGGCAGTAACATTCTGATCCATTTACCCCCTTAGATAAGGACATGCCCCAGGTGTCAGGCTGAGGTGGCACTAATCTGTCTTGCTCAGTTTCACCCTGGAACTTGGGTGACTCTTCACACATCCATCTTCCTTCACATGGAGACAAACAAGCATTCACTAAACCTCTAACAGCACAATTCCTATAAAAATTCAGGAGAAAAACACATTAGAATTTCACTTGCCTCCCCACCCATTTTCCTCAATCCCCCCTTTTTTTGAAGAGCTCTTCAACAAAGTTTTACTAGTGCAAGTGAAATCACCTTTCTATTTGCATTAAGCTAGAACAATTTCCATATTCTAGTAGTAGTGGTTTCTTCATCCACAGCCAGCAGTTTTTCATTGCAGCCAACACCGAAGAGCTTCAGCTTATCTAATCCATTAATAGTTCCCTGGTTTTTCTTTTCATGCAGGCCAACAGATCATGTGACATATCCTGAAAAAATACAGTGAGCACCACCAGCTAATTTAGAAATCAACCATGACTTTACCACAAACACAGGGCATGATGCAGCAGGAGGTTGCCTTGCCCCAGAGACAGCCCACTAGACTGTAACTCAGTTGTAATGTAGTTCCTGCTCCCCCTCCACCGATCATCAAGAGTCCTGTGCCTGGCACAAGTTATGTCTATTCCCATGTACAAGGTCAGTTCTGCTGGCTGATGCAGCATGGGGATTCGATCCAAAGTTCAGAGTGGTCCCACTTAAATGGACCAGGATTCATACTACAGAGCGTGCTCTCCCACACACAGCCAGCTGATAGATACAAATACTCTTGCAAGAGAGAATTTCCAAGCTCTTTCTGCCTTGATTGAGTATGAACTGTATTCCAGCCTCACTCTTTGAGTTTATAAGGATATTTTTTTCCCCCAGCATATTTTTGAATGCAAAAGGACTGAAAACAGAAGAATAATGCTCATACAATATTAAAGGCATAATATTCAGAGTCATATTCTATTCAGTTACTTTATTCAATAAGGCAGACTTTCTCCAGGTAGAATATTAATGATGTTGGGCTATTTCCATGCAGATATCTACATCTTCACCATAAAAAAATCCCTGAAATACTGAAACAGAACAAAAATGCTGATATAGAAGTCTAATATTATGGACTATACAACTTTGATGGAATTCTGAACAGTGCATATTCTGTTCAATATAGGTAGGTTTAAATAACCTAGCCTAATAACCCCTCCTAAATAACTACAGAAAATCACAATGAAATAAATATGACTTGATAGTTTAGCTTTTACTTAGCTGCCAATATGTTTGTGGGGAAGGAGCAAGTAAAATTTTAATTATAAAAGTATGATTGTTTCCAAATAGTTTACTGAAAGAAGGTAAGTTTATAAAACTCTACAGAAGTCACTAAAGCCACCATGGAAAAGAAAAAATGAAGAAAGGAAGAAAGAACTTAGCTAAAAATAAACATAACAGACCAAGTTATGAAAATGAAGAGTAATACATCTAAGTCACTGCACTGCGATTTGCAATTAGTTTTGAGCATACTTTCTACCACCAAATTAAAAATAAGCAATGTAGACCTTTGCAAAATGAGAACATAATGCATAGAAAGTCTGCAGGTGAAAATCTGGCCCCACTGAAGCCAAAGACAAAATTCCCATTGACTGTAGCAGTGCTGGAGTTTCCTCTATACATGCAAACTCCCATTGACCTACAGTACAGAAGCTAGCCTGTAATTCCTCTTATCTTTCATATTTTTTCTTTTTTAATATTTGCCATCATCAAAAACCTAGATTGTATGGTGAATAGTAACTTAGACAACGCATATCAAAACAGTATGCAACACATGAAGATTCATTCAACAGTTCACTAGTATGCACTGAGTTTACACAATCTCCTGCCAAGGACTGCAATAGGCCAACTCAAGGTTTATTCATGTTCTGAACAAGTACAGGGTTTGATCTGTATGCTGACACATCTTTATAACCTGGCAGAAGCAAAAAAAGGGAGTGCTAATCTGAGGATAGGGCAAGATATTTGAAGCATTTAATTCAGCCTGGGATACTATTTAAATTATTTAGGCATTGCTGTTCACTATGTCAATGGAAGGAAATGGGCAACTCAGAAGGTTTGAGTTAGAAGTTTCACGTTACATAAGGTAACTACACCTGCCTTGGGCTTTCTATGTGACCATAGGTACATCACTTAACCATTCTGTGCCTCAATTCCTTATTTGTAAAATGGACTAATAGCATTCTCTACCTAAAGGGGGAGTTGGGTTAATGTAAATGTAGCAAAATGTGAGAGGTTTTCAGAAGCCACAGTAACAAAGACAATAGATGATAGCTTATTGTAGATGCCAAAGAGTTCTGTGCATATTGGTGGAGATGTGGAAGAGTGCAATGCAGCGACAGCCCTGCTGGTTTGCAGAGCAGACGACTGCATTTATGCAGAGCTGCATTGAGAGAATAAGGTGTCAAACAACTTCAAAGAGGCTTGGTCACAGCAAGGCATGAATATGGCTGTCCTGTTTTTGGATTCCTGACAATGTATCAGCAGGATGCTGATGCACAGAGAGACTTTACTGATTTCCATTTCCATGAGCATAGGCATATTTTCTTCAGTCCACTGCAAATGTTGACATACCGTTAGATTTAAGGAATGAATGATCAGAGGGTCTAGGTGTAAAGCACCCTGAAATAGAGGGCTTGGAGAATTCTTTGGGGTACTCGTAAATACTGTAATATGATTTTTTAAACTATTTTTAAGTGCACTGTAACAAAAGAAAAATCAACTTCCCTTTTCTTACAGCAGTGCAAGTTGACACTAAGCACAAATACAAAGCTTGGTTTGTTGTTATTTAACCTTCTTTAATCCTGACTACTGGTGCTTGTGGGGAAGGGAAGATTACTTGGAGAGAAGCCATCCTTTTTCAAATTGATTAAAAACACCTTTTGAACAGTAAATAACTTTAGTGGGCTGACCTCTAAATCAAATGATACTGCAAAGTTCTGCAGTATAAAATAAGATTCCTTGTCCCAGCATTTTTGAATGTTGGCTTGTTAAGTATTCTTTTTGACAAGCTTCCGGCTTAAAGATCTACTATTTACTTCTTGGCAAACAAGTATGCTTCCAGTAGACTTTACAGGTTAAAGATATTCAAGAGAAAACAGCGTATCTTTGCTCAGTGTGTGTAACTTCGGTGCTGTTTGATCACATATAGATAGCACTGGAGAAATTGCTAGCATTGTTTCATGTCATCTGATAAAACAAGGCAATAAATTTTACTGCAAGTTGGCAGCAGGAAGAGCTGCTTCAGGTCAGGTCTGAGGTGAGCACTACTTTTATAAGGATTGAAGGAGACAGTGAAAATAAGTCAAATTGTAGGAACTGGAGAAAACAGACAGGATAAAGCCAAGGTATAAACTTGCAGTCAAAAGGAGACTGCATTTTTCTTGATTTGGCTCCATAACTGGTGCCATCCACATTCAATCCACAACATCTGTCAGTCATCATTAGAAAAAATAGCTCAGAAAAGAAAAAAAAAAAAAAAGACAGAGTAACAAGAAAGTCACATAAATGAACAAGGAAAAAGGCATCCGATATGAAGACACATTAGTTTACCCTATGAAAGAATCTCACTCTGCAGGGATCTCACTTTCTTGAAAAGCTTGGCTGCCTAAATGAGGAGTCTACAAATGAAAAATATTGTTATTTTCACAAATGTCCCCAGGCTTCAAGTGCTTACCTACTGTTAACCCAGCTGTCTACCCAACTCTGCTTGCTCCTTTTTTTTTCAGCTACACATAAACCGATATAAACTTCTCCTCAGAAAAAAGTTTTGATGTTATTTCCCCTCAGTCCTAATGTATCAAGTTTCTAATCATTTTCCTCAAGGTCTGAAAGGACAGGATAGCTCAGTTCTCCAGCAAAAAGTTTGCTGAAGCCTTTGTGCTCCTATTTAGATACTCCTTTAGCAAAGTTTCCATCACTAGATGTGCTGCAATTTAGGATGAGGGAAAGAAGGAGCTTTTATGGTTTTTTATGAGTTTCAAATTCTATATGAAAGCATCAGTCACAAGCTTAGTGTTGAGTTCAGTGTAACCTACTCTCTCTCAGCTATAACTGAAAACATTGGAGGCACAAATGTCTTCCATGGGTTACCAGGTTCCACTGCAGTTTACAAAGAAAACACAAACATCATTAAAGCAAAGCAGTTTCTTCAAAACTGTTTATTCAAGCTCCCAAGAGTCCTTTTCAAGACGTAGCAGAGAATCTAAATTTCAAAGACAAAGCATATGAATTCTAACCTAAGCATTCAAGTGCTGCAGTAGGCCCGTTGCTTCTTCTAAGAAATACAATTTCACAGAAATTGGAGAGTTTCTTTTGCCTTTTAAATGGACATAACACTTATTAAAAGTCAGCCAGAAACTTAAATGTTGTATCAGCTTTTGTCTGTGTGACGTGAAGCAGTAATGAATCAAGTCCAGCATGCTTAAGAGCTAATTTGTTATACTACATACGTTACATCTTCATACCTTGCAGTGAAAGACAGCCTTTACAGAGAAAAAGTAACTAAAAAGGAAGTATATCTGTAATTATTGCAAACTTTGTCTGAATACATCTTCTTTTCCTAATACCAGACAATAAGTAACCCCAAGCAAATATGATGTATCTGAGAGCACAACACTACAGAAAATGGGGCATCCTTTTACTTACCACTCACAGTGCTGACACTGAACCTTTTCAATCCTTGGCATAAACACAAGCTTCTCTAAAGTTATGATCTTACCTTCTTTTATAGGTAGCTGGAGTACTTGAGACAGACACTCTGAAATCTGTTTAATTGCATTAATGCAAATTTTCAGCAGAACAGAATTACTGGCTACAAAAGGTAAAATTTTATACCATCATAGTATTTTTTTTTATGAACATGTGTCTGTTCCAGAAGGTTTATAAACCATCATGGTCCCCCATAACTGTGTCTAGCATTATGCAGGCTTCACATCTGGCTACTTAACAGAATGCAAAAGACAAGGATCCTGGAAACTCTGGCGTGCAGTTTATTACACTGGGTATGTCTGCTGCACAAAAACAGTCTTCTGAAAGCTCTTTACACCTACCTTAGATTTTGCTTTATGAAAAGAAAGAAAAAAGAAAAAATAAAAACAGGAGTTAGATCTTACTAATGTTTTTTTTTCATACAATGCTCTAAAAAAGAAAAAGTAAGAGTGATTTCTATTTTTTCAATATTATAATTTTAGGTGCATTCTCAGTTCTCTCTAAGGATGTACAGTAATAATCTGCAAAAGTTAAATTCTTGCCAGGATGTTTTGAGTTTTAATCTGGGGTTTTTTTGTCAAAAAAGCAAATTTCAATGAAAAATAGGAATACTTTTTTGGTTTAATTTTTTCTAAATTAAAACATTTCCAAACATTATTTCTAGAAAGTTTGTGTTTTGATAGAAATACTGTCTCTCTAAAAATGTGACATCTACTTCTGTGTGAACACTTGCAAAGCTAGTCAAAGCTCTGACATTCTGGACAATTAAAAATTGAACTTCAATTAAAAGTGATTTCTGTTAGAAAAATGACATATAAATCACCGCTATTTCAACCAGCTTTAGTCTTCACCTCCTTGAGCTAGAAAGCATTTTAATTTTGTTTCATAGTACAGGTGAGGCCATTCCTTCAGCCATGACTCAGATGTATCATCATTAGACTAAAACAAGTTTAGTATAGCATTTGTAGAAGCAACTCACTTTTCTTTATTCTGGGGAATGAGTTAATTTGAGGCAGCTCTAATTTGAATGTTAAAAAAAAGAATCATTCCAATAGCTCCGAACAGAGCATATTCACATCCATCTCACTTGTGTTGTCATCTACAAGGCCTACTAAATAGAAGTAAACAAATTATTTATTAAGAGGAGTTTATTCAGTGGATTTGTCCACTTTCCATTCTCAAACTGTGACTCAACCACTTTAAAAAAAGGAGGATTGGACTTTTTCTACAGTTAGTTTTAATGACTGGAGGTTGTTTGTGTAACCCTTGAGAAACTCACACTTTCAGGGTGATCAATCTATTGTTTGGTGACCCCGTGGCGAAGCATTAGCCCAAGGTCAGTGAGGACCAGGAGGGCTGCCAAAAGCTCAACCATTTTCTGCGGGCTGTGGGAAGTATCCAGAGAGGCAGCCCTGCTTCTCAGGAACAGAAATAGATTGTTTTCCACCTCTGCCTCAGTGTTACCTTATTACCAACAGCTAGGAAAAGGGTGTTGCTTTAGTCATTGGGGGCTTCACTTCAATATTCAATTCAGCTCAACAATCCCAAATTCTACATGGCTTTTAGGAATCTGATGAGATGGTATGTGAACAAAATCTACTTTTGAAAAATCTATTTTTTAAGCTGTGCCTACTCAAAGGTTTTTCTAGATGACCCAGTGATGCTCTAGATGACACATGACACTCCATTTCTAACTGATACATAAGCTCAAACTGTGCCATTTTAAGACACTAAAACACCGTCTTTAAGTTTGATACAGTTTAACCTATGTAAAAATACTTGTACTGAAACATTTATTATCAGTACAAGAACTTTTCCATAGTAAGACTGTAATTTTAGTGATGGATAGTTTTGTCTTTTTAAGGATACCAGAAAAAAAACCCTGCTTGAACAGCTCAAAGTCCCTGTCTAACTTCACCATTTCTCAAATATCAGTAGCATGGATATTGTAACTAAAGATAGTCAGAAACAAGATTTACTTTTATACTAGGAAGAAAGAAAAGTCCTTAAAATTAACTTCCTATGAAATGAAATTCCCTGGGAAACCATTTTCTACAGCCGTTAAGTGTGTCTTCCAAAGAATAATTATTACAAGACTTTATAATTCAAAATAAATGTAAAAACAAGGAGCATTTAAAAAAATGAAATTATTCATTTGGAAAATAACAAAATGAATAGGTTTGATCTTACCAAAATACTTCTGTATTTTTCCTTTAAAAATAATTTCACTAAAACCTGTTTCCTTCTGTAAAACAAGTTGATTTTTGGTGAATCAGCAATTTTCCAGTGCAAAAACATTCTGTGACAAAATTTCCAAAAAGCTCTAGCTGTGGATGTTATCAATTCTGAGGTACCTGAACAAAATAGCAAGCAGTAGTTGAGAGTATACATATAAACCTAACTTATATGCAACTTATTTGTCTTGCTTTAACCAGGACTTTTAGGGGAAACAAATGTTTTGCTCATTTTTTTTTCAATAGAGTATTCGCAGAATTCATGTATATGAAGTTCTGTTATCTACCAATATTTTTACATACATTTTCTTTTAATAAGAATTATTGATGCATTTCTGGAACCCATAGGCTACCACATGTTTATAAAAGTGTTAGCAAAATATTTATTCATGTTTCCTGTGTTATGAGGTTGAGACTCATCTGTTCTCACAGACACACACACATGCACAATCATGAATGAATTCAGTAGCAAACCTCTAACAGCAAGTATATAATGAGCAATCTTTGGAAAACACACTGAGATCTACTTAGGCAAAGTATTATGTGAGGACTAGTAGGCATCATAATAACGTTGGTCAAAATAAATAGCTCATGAGAAAAATAAATGGGTTGAAAAGTATTTGCATGACAAACTTTTTTTTTAAATAGTATCTTAAGACAAAGAAAAGAAACAATGCATCAAATAACTTTTTTTCCCCCACAAATAGGCCAGCCAGCTGTGACAATCACCACCACGTTTCTTTTCAAAGGCCCTTGCATGCACTGCACGCAGCAAACAACTTTTGATCTCTGCCAAATTGGAAGTACCTGAACTAGCTCCCTCCCACACCACCACCAGTCCCATGAGCTTCCTCGTGCCTTTATTTTCTCCATTTTGTAAATCCTTTAAACATAAAAATAGAACTGAGGAAACGAGCCTAAAGATGTGAGGAGAACACTGGGGGAAGGGAGGGGTTTTAACAGGTTTTTGAGCCAGACATGTTACCACATGTTTCACATTACTGGCCAGTGTATTAAGAGTAGACCACCACAACACACAGGTGGAAGCGTGAGTCTGAGGGCCATTGAAGTCAGAACACTGAGAATTTTCCCAGTGTATCACAATTACAGAAACATCTGTGCTAAACAACTTTGTGCCAATCTGCTCTGAAAATTTGGTGTTCAACAGCTCCCAACATTTCAAATTTCTGACTTCTTGTGGGGTGGTCTCGTTTGACATATTGTGATCACTGGTTTCAGAGCCATGAAACGGTTTCTTTTTCACACCTTCCTTTTATGTGTGTGCTTACCAGTTCATAATGCTTTTTGTTTGCATATATAGCATGGTGTATATTTAAAAGAAAGTGAAAATTAGTTTAAAAAAATCTATGCAAGGGAAAGATCTTGTGCTGGATTAAACATATTTACACTAGCTGAAAATATTAATTCCAGGGTTAGAAGCAAAAACATAGTTCTCAACTGATTTAGCACTGGCTAAGGGAGTCAATGTGAGAACAAAGATAAAAACTAACAGCTTTTTAAAGATAATATTCCTTAAGTTATAAAATATCATGAAGTGACCTCTGGTTTATAGCTATGAGGAAATAAAAGGTGTTTATAAGTAATGGTTACCACTCCCACCCAGGAACATCACAGCACAAGACTGTGCCAACTAGGGTACTTCTAAGTACACAATAAATAGCACTAACAGGACACCCCAGACTTCAGCAATTTCCACCTGAAACAAGCCAGAAACAAGAAGAAAGTTTCTCTGAGGGTCAGTGTTCACAGAAGTTGCTCCTAGGTGTGTGAAGCATACACAGCTTCCTCACCACTCACCTCACCTCACCTCACCTCACCTCACCTCTCCCACCCCAGGAACACTTCTGTTAAGTGGCATAGACAAGTCCTGATATTATTGTCACTGAAAAATGATCATTTAATAAACTGCTGAATTCAAGCAATATGTTACATCTGACTATTGCTGTTGGTAGAGAAATTGCTCTGGGATTTGTCTCACCTGACTTAAGCAGCTTAAGAGTTAGGTGCCTGCAGCGATGCAGAAGATCTCTCCAAATCTCACAGAATAAAAAAAAGCACCTTCAGTGGACAGTTTATCCTGTATCACCATCATCACCGCCATCGCCTAAAAGCTAGGATGCATCAACATCCAAAAGGACTGGTATTTATTTCTCCACTGCCTATAGAATGAACCTCAGTGACTAGTTTAAACTAGTTAGATTCCTAACTTTTGAATGGTTAAAATCAGGTGTAAAGAATTTCACCAGCAATAATGTTGATGGGCCACAATTCATAGCAGTGACGGATTTCTTTGAGGCATCGCTCAGCTTCTCTTCCAAATCTCTTCTTTACTGTGCTAGTCCTTAGCTGACAGGTGATTAGTAAAGCCTACAATTACTCTCAGGATTAATTCTGCTCTTTTCCTTCTACAACCAACCAGTACAATCTTGCTCAATGGTAGAAGCATGAAGACAGGAACAGCTCTTCTAAAATAAGTGATGCTGAGAATGTATCTGGGGAAAAATCAAACCATTTGGCTTGCTTGCTTACATTCCTTTCAAAAAGGGGATCTGATTATTTGCACTGTATTTACAATTATATATTCGGTCAAATTGAACCCAGATGTCAATAAATGCCAAATGGAGACTAAAGCAGAAAAAGGTAGCAAAAGTGGAAAATTCTACTAGTGGTGGTGAGTAAAACGTACTATAACCTTACATAATGAACTATCAGCCAAAAGAAAGCTGAGATTTCATGTGGATCTTGTCTCAAAAGTAGTGTTTGGGATTAAGATAGGTACCAAGCCAAAATTATGGTGATTTATATCTATTAGTATAAAAGAAAAACATTAAATCAAGATTTAAGCTAAATTTCTGTTCTTAGTTTAGAGTATGTGCAAAATCTATGTAGTAATTAAACTCTGAAAAAAGATCTAAAATGTGATCCACTGAGATGCAGCCACCTGTTCTTTTCAGAGATGTGTTTTAGTGATGTTGGATACTCTAGGTGTCAAAGCTTTGCTTACTTTATGAGTTTTGTGAAGGCAAAACTTTAGTTTAACCCACAAAATCTCCAAAATGTTTCTCACTCACTGCACAGTTAGGTCACCTGTTGACTGAGTGACAGCTCATAGCTACATACAAGAAATCTGCTCTATGTGAACAGAGCTCAGTTGCCAAAGATTCACATTCTGGTCAAAATGCAGCCAATATTTACCAAATCACTTCCTCTCAAAAGAGAATATTTCCATGGCAAGTTATGTGCCAAATTTCCTGCACGTGAAAATGACCACAAGTCCCATTTTTCCTACCAACATTTCCCCATTTATACCAACAAAGTATTTGGCTCCTCATCCTCCTCCTCAAGCTATTTTAATGAAAGCTGTTCATAAAAGACAGACTTTTTAAATTATTCTTTTTATGGGAAAAATAATGGTTTTGTGGGATTGTCTTGAGTTTTGTTTTGTAGGTTTTTTATTCTCAAGAATTTTTGGAATATTTTTTACATAGATTTCCACAAAAAAAATCACTTTCCAACAGAAACTATGAATACAAACGTTGGGAATGGATAGTGATCAATTAAGAAAACTATGAGAGAATTAAAAAGAGGATATAATGGAAGAGTTATGCAACTTTAATTATATTTGCCATTGCTTTTCCAGCTATCAGCATCACTAAGGAAAAGTAAATTATGAATCATTTTAACATTAATTTGTATTATTGCTTCACATTATTCTTGTTTGGCTCAATGAAATAACAATAAATACATAAGAAACAGTTTGTATTTGAAATATTGGTTATTTCAAACCAACATATTACTAACCCAGGAATATCCAGCCAATAGGGAAATTAATTTGATATTTAGAGTCATTAGCTGCACAAAATCCATTTTGTCTAATAAGCAGTCTGGAAATGTTCTAAAGGGGTTTTTAGGACACAATATACAAAAGGGGACATAATAGCGGATTGAATGAATGATGGTAGGAAAATGCACATGAGGACAAATGAAATTTAAATATGCTTTAGGGCTAACATTTCATTACCTTGTATCTTACATACTAACTTATAGGATTAACTTGAAGGAAAAAAGTCAGCATGAAATGCACATCCTGATATGCAAATTCAGGACAAAGTACAAGAATAGCAAAATTTAAGAAATATGGAAGCAAAAAAAGTTATCACTGAGAGCAACAACACAGGTTTTCTTAGCCCTTCCCTAAGTGGGAGTGTGTGGTTATTTTTTTCTATAGTTTCAAGGACAACAAGCAGTCTGACTTATGAAGAGTACTGCAGGGTTCTTCCTCACCTTCCTCAGTGTAAGCAAAGAGTCAGTGGAATTGCCGTAGGGTAAAAACCCATTCTCACACTGATGAGAAATAACCCAAAGCTGCAGAGAGAATCACTCATGCAACCTTCATTGCAGGATCAGAGCCTAAAACAATGGTAATCTCAGTTGTTGCTAGGAAAGAAGAAAAAAAAAAAGCAAAAGCAGATACTGTGATTGCATCTCCTCAAGTAAATAGCACAGGCCAGGACCCGGTCTCTGGCTGCGGGCCAAAGGACGTGGCATGACTCACACCCTCACCACATCAGGATCGCTGCAGCCAGATCACTCAGGCAGTTCCCCAGGCCTTGCCAAGCATTGTGCCGGAGCCTGCTCGCCAGCCGGGGCCAAAACCGTGCCAGGGACCATGCTAACAATTTAACAGCAATTGCATGCAAGTGCCCTGGCCCGTGCCCTGGCCCCATTTCATTCACCAGCACTGATGCTGCCATGGGGAACTGATTTGAGGAGCAGTGGTGGAGTAAGGCTTGTGCAGAGAAAACCAATGCTGTGACTGTAAGGGGAACTTATGTCTGTAAGCTTTTGTTATTCAGCTGAAAGGCCTACTTCCAGAGCAAAGCTGTACACATTTCAATAGAAGATCAAGTCTCACAAAGGGTTGCCCAAGTTCTTACTGTCTAATAAAGAGTCAGCAAATTTATGTTGTAGTAAAAACAATTGGGAGTAAAATTCCTTTAAAAAAAAATACTCCATTCATCTGACTACAAAGTGAGTTGCAATAAATACAGTATTGAGAAACAGAGCGGCTTAGCAGGGTTTTAAGTAGTCTCTCTATTCTCACTGCTGCTCACACACACACACACACACACAAACACACACACAGGCTGCCACACTCTTCATCGTGCTGCTAAAAGCAAACAGTGGATATGACGGACAAACATTGTAAGCACAGATGTGTCCATTATAACCAGCATGAACTATGCTCACAAGGAGCGCTGTCACTTCTGAAAATCCAAGTGTCTCCGGCTGCGAAAAAACAGTGGGGTGTGAGAACAAAAGAAAGAGATGTTGTGATTAAGGCAGGGCTAATGGTTCATTAACAATATCCAAGGCCTGGCTCGCAGCTTAGAAGTTAAGGATGTATTTCAAAATTACCTTTTGGCTTTCTTTTTTGTTGTTGTTGTTGCTGTTCGTTTCTTTTCTCTGCCTTTTGAAAAGGATTTGTAGCTTCCTCTCTTGCCCTTTTGTCTGATGGCTCCTAAAATATGAAGCAAATGAAAACACAGAGCTAGTGAAAACAATATTTTTTTCTTTTCTCATCTCTTTTTTCAACTGTCTCTCTGATGTGTGAGTCTAAGGCGAGGATGGAGTGGAGAAGCAGCATTCCTTGCTTTAACAATGGTCCTTCCCTGGCTTTTGGGGTCCAGCTTGGCAATCTGAGGGCAACCTTCAGAGCAGGTACAGTACTCACCTGAGCCAAAAGCACCACTGAAAACTTTCCAATAATTTGACAGTAACGTGGCTGTGTTCCAGCCCCCTTTTTGCCACTGGTTCCTTACTATAGAGGCATGATGTTAGCTTTTGTCTACCCTGCTAGGTGAAGGCCAATGAGTGAACTTCGGTGCAGCAAGGTTGCTGTCAGATGCCCAGGGACAGTTCACAAATTAGCTTGTGCCAAAAACCTTTTTCCAGCTGGCACTGAACACAATACTGCATGAGACTGAGGTCCTTCTGCTCTCTGACATTGTCCAGCATTGTCCTCAACCACCACCATCAGCCCCCACTCATACCTCGGGCACATACTTTTATTTCAGTGCTGCAAAGTACCTTGCTGGTGGGCTGCAGCATGGCCCTGAGATTGTTTCAGACAAACACACACACAGTCATAAGCACACTGTAAGGGCAAGGGATTGTACATCAAGTCCAGAGGAGCCAGGGAGCCAAGTACTACATGCTGGGAGGCCAGTCAGTCTGCTGCGAGGGAGCCTGTCCCGGAGAGCCTGTGCACCAGTGAGTGTCTGGGTGAGGCATTGCTCCCTGTTGCAGTAAGCAGTACAGACAACTGTTGATGCTGGCTCTGCAGCTCCCAGAGCAGTTCTAGAGCACCCACTGGTGCCTCCTAGCAATTCTGACGGTTTCCTTGATTTGCATGACTCTAAGATGTGCTTTTTAGTGTGTTGGAAGGGAGGAACCTTCCTGTCCTTTCTCAGCCACTGGCCCAGAAATGCCTTCAGGTATTTCCAGGTCTCCTCATTCCTGGCATGTCACAGGCCTGATCCTCAGCTCTTTCTAATTGTGCTGGTAGTACAGAGTTGTAGACAGGAGATTACAGAAGCACTGAAGAGCATTTCAGACATGATTTCAGACTCCTCTAGGCAACAGTGAATGTTGGTGAGGTCATCTGCAAGCTTCAGTCTCATGTGGAAATCACTGCTGTGCCCCCTTGCTGCTGCAATGAACCTGTTGTAGGTCAGGAGGGACCAAGTAGTAGATGTTATTACCATGAGGAATTCATACCCTTCAGTTAGACATTGCTGTTTCCTATATGATACCCAGTCTCCAGCAAGAAATAACAAGTGGAGCAGAGAAATCCTAAAGAACAGCACATTTGACCAGGAAATTGCTTAAGTTGGTTATTTGGGAAGGATTATACACAAGGGAACGTCTTAAATCTCAAGTTTTACTGTAATTCATCAGGATATTCCTTTATCTCCTATTCTCATCCAGAACCTTGTCTGACTGTTGCCACTTAAACATTTGCTATCAGAAGTGTCGTGAGGGTGACTCCTTTAAACTATAGATGGAATTAGAAGAGTGAGGTTTACCACAGGGGTTCAGATAGCTCCTGGAAGGACTTCAAGTGGATTAATCCTTTAGTTTGCACATTAACCTCTTACAAAGGTACAGACTGGACACTGCCTGGCTGGGAAGCAGCTCTACTGAAAAGGCCCTGGTGTCCTGGTGGGCACAAACTGGTGATGAATCAGCAGTGCACCCTGGCAGCACTCTGGGCTGCATGAACGGGAGGACAGCCAAGAGATCAGTTAAAGGGACTTTCCGCCTTACTCAGCACTTATTAGACCATATCTAGGTTTTGTGTTCAGTTTTGGACTCTCCACTACAAGAAAGATATCTATAAACAAGTGCGCTCAGCAAAAAGCAACCAAAATGATTGGAGGACTTGCACTCTAAGAAGTTGAGGGAGCTGACCCTGTTCAGCCTAGAGGAGAGACAGCTTCAGAAGGACCTAACAGCAGCCTGACAGTGCCTATGAAGAGATTACCAGAAAGATGGAGGCAGGTTTTCCATGGTGACACATGGCACAAGATGCCATACTGACAAATTACATAAATTGAAACAGAAGAGGTTCTAAATTTGCATAGGGAGGAGCCTTTCCACTATTAGGAGAGCTAGGTTTTGGAGCAGGTTGCCCAAAGAAGTTGGGCAGTCTCCATTCTCAGAGGTTTTCGAGACCTAACTGGATAAAGCCCTGAGCAGCTCGGTCTGACCTCATAGCTTACACTGCTGTGAGGAGGCTGGACTAGAGACCTTCTGAGATACTCTCTGATGTGAATTATCCCATGATCTGAAAGTTGGATGAGTTGAGCCTGTGTCATTGCAGGCTCTCCCCTCAGTCAGTGGAGAGAAACAAGCACCTCTAAAGGGCTATTCATTTGACCTAACTCAAACGTCTAGCTAGAGTTGAGATGTCTTGCTGTGAAAGTTCTTGTTTCAATCCATAAATAGAACCTAAGGTAAGTAGTTAAACTTAGTCATCTAACATATAAATTGCTAAAATGTGGTGAGAAGTATCTTAGTCTTGTACCCTATCCCTTCTTTTGCCTGCTGAGATTCAAACTTTCCTCTCTAGTGATCATGTCCTAGGGTGCTCCTGGAAGCCAAGGGACATGCACAGGATACCTTGTGCAGAGAGCTGTTGTAAGATACATGGGCAATGTCTGTATTAGCAAATAAAATGGGGAGAAGGTGCTATCTAAAGCAGTGAACAGCAATTGCATGTGCTCTTTAACTGTTAACACCCTCTCTGTCATGGCTGTAGCACCTGCCAGATGCCACTTTCAGACATAAATCTTGGCAGCATTTGGGGACTACTTTGTTTGGGAGAAGAGAGAAAGCCAAACTGTGTGTTTTCAAGCCCCGCTGTCCCAGGTTGGGGACAATCTCTAGGCCTGTAGTAGGTAGTCCTACTGCCCTAACCATAGCCAGTGGACAGTCCTGAGCAAAACTGGTAGGAGTATAATCCTTTCATGATCACCAAACTTCAGTTTATAAAACCTGTTTTATTTTCCTAATAACTAAATGACCTTCCTGTGCTAGCTTCATGACTGGAGATTAATACACTCTGGGATCACTGCCCAGTCACTTCTGCCAACACAGGAGCCATTCCAGGAGACATGTTCCTCTGACTCCCTGGTTAGATTTCAGTATATTTCAATTTTCCATTTGTAGATTATAATTTTTTCCAGCCCATGGTGTTCTGGTAACATACTAGATCTATTTGAAAGCAGAATCAGCAGCACTTTCCCATGCTAATTCGTCTGCTACAGTGGCAGTATCTAAATGTCCACTTGAAATCTCTCTGGACAAATAAATCTTCCCCTGTTGTAGTGAGCTATGCAGTAGTTTGCTCTTTGCATCTTCCTGCTTTAGATGTTTATCAGTAAGGCTGACTGTTAGAGAAAAATTCTGTAGTAAAACTGTACAGTACAGTATTCAGCATCAAAAAACTGATCACAAATGTGAACAATGCATTACTATGAATCTGATCCTGCCCAATCCTTCATGTATTTCAACTTCAAGTTCCTGTGGGAATGCCTACAAGTTATTTTAAGACACTCCTCCAGAACAAATTAATAGCAGATACAGGCAGCAAATCTACAGGCACTTCCCAGGCATGACTGGAGGCCACCCTCTCAACTGAGCAGATCCCTTTAAGCTGTGGAGATGACACTGATCAGTTTAAAGCAAGAAAACCACTAAGTGGTGTAATGGATTAGAAAATCTCTAGGCTTGCCTGGACATGAGGTATGTGGCTTTCTGAGCATACTTCCCCACCCCTTTTCTACTCCAGATGCCTTTTTACCAAATACATGGTATACTCCATATTAGTGGAGTATCAGACAAGTTTGGGATGCTAGTGGCACAGAAATCTTGCAAAATTGGGATCTTGGTCAGCACCTCAGAGACCATTCTCTTCAATAGCAGTAATGATGCTAACTATAACTAAACTATTAATACAAGAAATTTATCAATCGTGATATGTGGACCTTTAAAACTGTTTTGCCAGTGCTAGCATACAGTTCTTCCTGTGTGTAATATCTTACAAGAACAGTGTTATAAGTGCCTCACCAATCCTATGAGAAAGTGTAACCCTGTAGGGTAAGGAGCTGTGACTATCACTGCCTTGGCGTATAAACAAAACTGGAGCTGACTCTCTGAAGCTGCTGGCACAGATGCACCATTCTGAAGTCTGTCAGAACTGCTCTTCTCGGGCCAGCGTTCACTCAGGCACGTGGCAGGATAAGGTGGGGTGCATGGGACAGGGCTGGCAGCACTGGTCCGTACACCAGAAGGGTGTTAGGATCCTAGGGAAGTTTGTCATGATGGGTACATAGAGCTAAACGAATATATATGGGCTAGAGGCTTAAACAGCCTTGACAGAAAGATCATCCACATGAGGGACATGGGATTGGGGTCCTTGTATGGGGAACATAAAGAGGACATGGACATCAGAAGCCAGGACACCAGGAGCTGCTGCTATGCTGCTTCTGAGGGCAGTCCTCAAACAAACTCAGTTTGAGAAACCCCTGTTTTATTTCACAGACTTCCTCCCACCATTGTGCGCAGACCAGAGCACCAATCTTGTGTATGCTCAGCTACAAATCTAGGACAGATCTTGCTGCTAGCATGGGGGCTGACATGAGCGACTTTAAACATGTGCATACAGTTTGGGTGCTACTGTGGTATACATAATAAATAATAACAAGTATAAAAAGAGACCTACCTTTTAGCAGCTATATCTCATCTATATTTTTAGATCCACAGCCATAAACATTATAAATATAGCTGAAATTGTCCAATATGTATTGAATGCAGATATTCCAGGATGCCTATAAAACACATTGAAAAATGTGAATTGATTACATAAGCAGTTTTTTTAATGAATAAGCTCTATAGATTTTATAGTATTCCTTTCTCTCAAATCTTGTAAAATACATGGAAGTCTTAATTATAGTTGAAGATATCTGAACTATGTTGGCCTTTGATTTTATAATACAATATGTAATTCCTGCTGGCATAATAAACCAATAAATTCAGTATTTGTTATAAATGAGTTTAAATTTATAAGTCTATCAAAATACCTCCTGGTTCCTGTTAATGTTTAGGAAACATTTCAGAAATGTTTCAGGTTCCTGGCTGAAAGAATTGCCTCACTCTTTGCTGAGCTTCTGTTGAAACAACGTCTTGAAGTAATCAACAGTTATATGTAGTGTATGAGTAACACACACGCAAATGTTGTGTAGGTAGGTAAGAGAGTTACAGAAGGAATAGAAGGAAAGTAGAAATAGTCATTCATGTGTAAGTACTTCCTCCAGTAAGATGTTTGGATCTAAGAGGCTCATCCTGAGCCTGTTGTAAATCACATTTTGCTTTGGAAGGTATGAAATAGGTGGGCTGCCTTTCAAATAGCACCCTCAAATCCCTGCAGGTCCTGGCCAGGGACATTCAGTTTGCTAGTAGACAGCCAGCTGGTGAAATTCATACAGTACCACTGTCATGTGCTTGACTTTGTGGCTTTGTGCTGAGATTTAAACTCTTGGTTTTTGGTCACGTTCATATCAGTGCTCATGTAAAATTAGTTTCTCTTCTCACTCTGGAGATAATTAATATCTGGGTCCCAGCAAAAGGTGCCGATAGGCAGGAGTTGTAGCTTAAGATGGTTAAAAATGTTCCCTCTCCTTCTATGAGTTGGTGCCCCTTGTTGTGGCTCCTGAAGCTGCAGACAACCAAACCTGTAGCAGGAAGGACAGTAAAAGAACATGAGACTAGTTTGCTGATATTATCAAGCTAAATACATAAAATGAAGAAGCATCTGATTCTACTTTTAAAACTCAAATTTAGAGCATGTACTAGCATAGTCTGGTAATGTTTGTGACAGAAAATCAGTAAAATTTTCATGTCAAAATACTAAATACCACATAAAGGACTTACAGATGCTGTATTTAGGTAGATTAGCTAAAGAAAGGCATAAACTGTAGTTTCTTGAAATTCTATGCCCAAGGCAAAACTAAAATGTTCAATGGTTGAGGCTTTTTTGTTGTTGTCCCTCAACAAAAAACAACATTAAAAATATGATGCATATAAAGTGTTATACTTTCTAAATTATGCTGGCTTTTGGCTAGGTACATGTTTTCTATTGAAGTTCACACCATAATCAGAGACATGTTAATTTAGGGTAGGCGTCTACTCAGTCAGCTGTTCAGTAGAACTTATAGACATATCCATTCCAGGCCTTTCATTCCCTGGAAGTCTGAGGAACATTTTGGATATTGCCTTTCAGCACTAAAACTGGTCAGCTTATGGTAGCATTTTCTCATTTCAGTTTCTGCAGGTCCAAACCACAACGATCCACAAGGGGATTAAAGCATATATTAATGAGCTTTTTAGCCCCTGTAGATTTTTCCTTCTAATTTGCCAGAACTTTATGTACCCCTTTTCTGACCCTAGAAGTGATATTTTCTTCCATCTGGAATGATTGTTTCATGTTAATATGTTGGTTTGAATATAAAACATAGGAATGTTGGTTAGCAAAAAACCTAATGAAGGCTCTGGGGTTTTTAGCTTTTTTGGCTTTATTTATTTTTTTCCTTAAAGAAACATCACTCATTTGTTCAGGCCAAGAATGTAAGGTTTCAGATGTTACTCATGCAAATCTAATGTAAAACACAAACATTAGACAGTAAATCCATATTTAGGCACCTAAATAAGCAGCCTGATTTGACACATTAGCATTCTGGTAAAAGCCTATGTTTTATTCCCTGACCCCTGTCATCTGAATTCAGTCAGGTTTATTAAGAATTCAAGCCCCATCTTGTAAGAGGGACCTGTGTCTACTAACTGCTGTAACTACCATTATGACAATTACACTGGAATAAGATCCCAGGGAAAGTTAGACTTGGACAAACAGATGACATTTTATTTAAGTCTTTTGTCTTAGACTGAAGCTTTCATCTGAAATGACCATTGTAAAATGGAACCGTTCCTCCCACTGGATGAAAATCCAGCTTGTGCAGTTACCCATATGACTTCCCTCATAAAGGTTCTGGTAGCTGAGTATGTTTTTGAGGGCAGAATTTGGTTGCAAATTTCTCTTGTTGAGAATTTCCATTTGTTTGATTTTTTTTTTTTTTCTTCCATGAGTTCTTCTTATTCCAAAGCAAAAGTGTGCTTTTTCTCTTGAGTTAATGAAAACTCAACAATCATTAGGCCCACTGAATTTTTAACTAAGCAGTTCTGCAAGAATGAGAAGGAAAAAAATACGCACATGGTAAACACAAAAGTGCTTAAATAGATACCCATATATGGTAAAACGTACAAGTTAAATACTAACATATTTGGCAGAAATGCATGACAAGAATCCCTGTCCAGAGCCAAAGCCTCATAGACAAAGGGCAGAATTTACCACAAGCTTCCCTATCTCAGCTGCACGCAAAGCACGTTTCTTTTTTGGATGCATCTGGACGATTATCCATTATGCGTTCCATATGACATACATCTCAATGGGGTTTACTTCACCTGCTTTTATGAAATGAACCTTATTCTTCTTGCTCTCATATAATAAGAACGTTTGCTACTGAATATTAAAATGTGTGCAACATGTGGCAGACATCTGTGGTGTGCTGCCATTGCACTTGACTTGCACAACAAAGTGAGCCATCTCACCTTCCAAAATCAACCCTGCCCCCCTTCAAAATACATCTTATTTCAGAAGCACAGGTGCAAAGCAACACACCTCAGCAAACACTGAACACATAAAGAGCTTCAAAGAGGTTTTGTTCCACTGTGTTTTGCTTAGACGTGTCATGAAACAGCACATATGTAGGAATCAGTTTTCACTTGGTCTGTTCCAGGAGTTTTCAGTCACTTGGGCTTTGTTTTTTCTTGTGTTTTGCTTTCACTCGTTCTTTTTCACCAAAATTTAAAATTATCCTTAAGAATGCAGGTCAGTGTTAGTGGAAGGCAGTTTCATGGTTCCAATACACAGTGCATCACACCAAGCCGCTCTCTGTCCATCAGCCAAAACACGGTAATGACTGGATTCTTTAAACTCCATGGTGCGTGTGATGTAAAATGCATTAGCTTCATTTACAGTAAAAGAGATTTAAATGAATACATCTTACTTCACATCTCCAATGTCTTAAGTGCATGCACAAGCCGAAACTTTTGTAGCTTGTGTTCTTTTAGTAAGCAAAATAAGATAAATATAATTGAGATCCTTTCCTTTTGAATGGGTTCCTGAAGCCTTTTAATTATCCTTAACTAATCCACTTTAAGAGCTAATTCACACTGCCTCTCCTGAGCATCCTTGTGTCATCACGTTCTGGCTTGCAGATATGGAAAGTGGAAAATCTTCTGCTGCTTTTAGACTGCACCCACAGAAGATGTATGTGCAAATGTCAAGCCTCTCATGCCCAAATGTCGGCATGTGCTGTCTCTGTTCACATAGCTCTGGAGTAATCATTTACACCTGTGCCATATGAGTTCAAAACTCAGGGATTTCACTCTTATTTTACTGTCTGGCAATGTAAGGACTTGAAATTACATTTTCTTTAAGATCATTCTATAATATTCTATAATATACCAGGTAGTATAGAGCATATTAAAGTAAGGCCTCTCTCTCATGCATCACCTACCATAGTGGTGGACATTTACACATGCTTTGTACTTGCCTAGTCACTGACTTGAGGTGCAAGAACCTGGAAAACTAGACCCATTTTGTGCAGAAGCTGAACATTCGTCTTGTGTTACTTTCTTATGTAGTATTGCATCAGAAATGCTTCCCCTGATCAGATATTAATATCTAAATGAAAAGGTATTCAAAATTTATTTATCTTGCGTGAGAATGGAAAAGATCATGAAAGAAATTCAAAACAGACTGAGGATTTTTTGAATAAATCTTTCAAAAGTAAAATAAAAAAACTCCAACATTTAAGGAATTTCTAGAAGCAGGTAAGGGGTTGTTCACATCTGCTATCTGAAGTGGACAACTTGGGCAACCATGCTGCTCCAGGATAGCTGCAGCTCTACTACTACCGCCTTACTGCAACCCTGTGTAACCTCTGTTACTGCAAGAAGAGGTGATGGTCTGACTATTCACAGACAGGAATGGGAGCCACCTGTGTGAGTACTGAGTGCCACAAGGTCTGTTTCAATACCAAAGACTGACACACATAGACACATGTGCAGAAATACACATACCCTTTGAAAAACTACGGGAGGAATTTCTGGCATTCACCACTATACCTGGCTCTGCAAGGATTACAACTGTGAGCCATGTCATAGCTGTTCCAGGCATGGAACATTTGAAATGTATCAAGAGAGCATATTGCCATTATTAAAAGAATACAGCCATTCAAAGCAATTTTGACTGAAAAGGCCTCATTTTAATTTACAGTTAGAGCTCTTTCACCACCCCTGCAGTATAAAAATGCCTTAAAATGGATATAAGCAATCCTAATCAATCCCATTCTAAGGCACATTTATGCTGCTTTAGTGCAAAAATGAAAGTTCAGGCTCTCAAGAATTATGTGTGTAAAGCACTTACTGTATTGGACCTATTGCTTTCTTTTCTTTGATGGCAATGCTTCAGGGTAAAGTACAGAATCACAGCTTCATCATATCAAATTCCACACAGAAATAGGAACAGGCTTCCTAGAGAGATTGTTGGTACCCCAAGCCTGTCAGTGTTTAAGAGGCATTTGGACAATGCCCTTAATAACATGCTTTAACTTTGGTCAGCCCTGAATTGGTCAGGCAGTTGGACTAGATGATCATTGTAGGCCCCTTCCAACTGAAATAGTCTATTCTATTCTATGTAGAAAAATGAGAAATCAATGGAAGATATATACAGCCAGATCCAGACTCATGCTGCAGTAAAGTAGTTCTAAGTCTACCTTAAAAGCATGGTAAGAATCAGAACAAATAGCGAAAAAATTGTTCAGAAAAATTATGCTAGTCTAAGGAAATATCATTCATTTTCTTTAAGATAATCTGAGGCTTTATGATATCTGATATCACAGTGTTGTATTTATAATAATTTGCTTGCATGAGGGAACTACTCTCTGAAGGCTTGAGTATGTGACATCAGGCATCTCTGCATCGTGTTTTTAGGTGAATCCTAAGTTATTTTTTTTCTAAGGTGCTTTAAATTTCTGCACACTTTGTGCTTGCCACAGCATGAGCGTGAGAAACCAGTGCTTGGCTATTATTTCCCTGTAAGCCTGCACTGCACTTTGCAGTAGCCAGGTAGGCAGCATGGACACAGCCGTTGGTTGTGTTCAGCGAGAGAACTTGTCTTGGTGGCCATGAGCTGTGCCACTTGGCTGCAGGGCCACAGGCCAGCCCCTGTGTCAGCATTAGATGTCTGTAGTTTGCTGGGCAGCAGTTGGGCCATAGTACACAACAGATGCCATGTGGCTTCCCTTGGAGTAAGCTACCCTGCACATAGGCACGCACACCTCACAGCAACATCCACAGAGCATGGAGGAGCTACTACAATGCAAATTAAAACCCCAGCATACCATACATCAACCTGCAGCTTTAGGCAAATGCTTATTCCTCCTGGTCTATTAGGATGGTGAACTCATCAAGGCAGAGACTTTTACTGGATGTTCATTCACCACCTAAGTTATTTGAGCCAGCTGTTTTTGAGAGCCGATGTCAATAAGTGATTAAGACCAAATTTGTGTTTGCATCCATAGTGCAATCCCTGCTACAGTCACCCAGTCACAAGAAGGAAACCAAAACCCAAACACTGAATTAAGGAAGGAGGATGGGCCAGCGGTCAGAGTAGTGGTCCCTGCTGTTGGCATGCCTGGGAGTAAGCCTTTGTCCTCTGGATGTGACAAATTACATTGTCTCCATTCATAGTAATGGACACAGGAATATTTCCTACCCCTTCAGGTGTGTTAAGGTTAAATCAAATAAAGAGGTTGATATAAATGTGAACATGGGTATCTAAGAGGAGGCATGGTGTAGGCAGGTCACTTCTATAAGAACTTGTACCACCACACACAGCAGAGCTGAGCAAGGCATGGCAAGGCTTTGCAGGGAAAATTATGTGGATGTTGGAAGCAGCAGAGCCATGTTAGCACATCACTGCCCCTGAACTAATAATACTAGCACCTGAATTAACATCGCCATGCTGAGGTGATCCCATACAGAAGCAGGCAGAGAGAGCTTAGTAACTTTGCATTACACTTTGTAGTGTATTTGTGCTACAAGCTGTCCTTCCTCAGAAAAGTCATGGTAACATGGCCAGCTACAGGCTTAAAGAGGGATACTTTGTCTTTTATTTGACTAAGCAAGGAAGATGCCATGTGACTGTGTTGAAGGCACAGCTGTAGATGGTGTTACCCATACCAGAATAAATGAGGAATAGCTTCCCTGGAGACATCAGAGTCAGACAGACAGAAATAGGGGAAGTGAGATGTGAATTCAGCTCAAGAGTTCAGTTTCATTCATTTTTTTTTTTCCTGTCCCAACTGATGTGTGCAGAAAGTGAATGATTCTTGGCAGCAGACCAGAATGAAGGATACTGAGATCAAAGGAGTACCAGCACAGCACTGTGCTTCACAGAATAGTGTGTATTTGGCACAGAAACACCTCCAATAAGCATTAAAAATATCTTTTTAATGGATATTTTATTCTCTTGACAGAGGCTATGTAAGATTTGAAAGAGACACAGAAGTAATTTATCCTGGCATGTAAAAATGCACTCTCCAGATAGAGATACGACATTAATTTTACTCATTCATGTAACACTCTGAAAACTAATCTTGGCTTCCTCCCTCAACACTGTGGAAGACAAAAATTAATTGACTTGGGTACAAGAAAAGGAATGAATCTGCACTTACTTTACTTCAAGATTCTGCTTTCAGAGTAGCAAACCTAGGTCATCTGCAAACAATCATTTGTTTTCTACTACAAATTCTGCTTCATAATGTGTTTAATATGTCATTTGCTTATTAGCACCTTTGTTCATTAGTATCTATTTCACAGCACACTCTACAGTCCATCAGGTTTTTAATTCCTCCAGTCATCTGACACACAGTATATAATGTGGTCATAGTTGAATGAGAATGATTTTATATTTATACACTGCCTTTAAACCAGAAGAATCGCAGAGCAGGTTCATAAACTATCTTCTGTGAATAGGTTTATAAACAATAGTTTAGGGCAACTGTAATTATGGATCTGTTATACCTTTGTATACATCTTTCCAAATGTTCTTTTTTAACTAGACATGTATTGCAGATCTGTCATAATATTGGCCATCTAATCCTTGTTTTTCTTGCTAATCAGGAAGTTTCTTCTCCTCTTGTCCACGTTGAACCTTCTTTTGGTTACTCCTGGTGTTCTTATCAGGATTCTGAAGCATGGAAAAATTTAGCAAGAAACTGCAAAATACAGAAAACCAACAGTGAAGACTACAAGAGAGAACACTGAGCGCTTTCTTTGCAGGACTTCATTGCACCAAAACCAAAATGGAGGCCTGTCTTTGAAAGCAGAAGACTCCTTGAAGGAAGTAAATTAGTTCAGAGATAACAAAGGCAGCGGGGTATTGGAACTGCATAGCTCCCATGGAACAAATTTCAAGAGCTATTTACACAGCGCTATGAATTACCTAAATCTCATGGAGCAGAACGAGGAGACTCTCTATAATGTATACCCTAGCCTTAAAGACAGTCAGACCCAGAGCATAAAACAGTATATTTTTGTGAGCTCCAGAAAGGACAGTTCTATCATGTGGAGAAAACACAACTTTGCTTAGAAGTGAGATTAACAACTCCAGTTCAGTGTTAGATTCATCTATATATAAAGCAATTGAGATAAGTACATATCCCATATTTTTGTACAGGCATGTTTACACATGGGACAGCTTTTTCAGGGAGAAGATCATATAAAATACGTTCTCTCTGAAGTGAAGACAAAAATATTTTGGGGGCAGGATTTCTCTTAGAAAATGTTAATGAAAACAAAAATTTTTCATCTAATTTTTCAAGGAAATCAAGTAGTCAGAAACAAAATTAAATTTTAGAAAAAAAATGCCTCTGAAATGCTTTTTGGGGGCTCAAAAACCTGCAGTTCTGATGCTGCCTGCCTTCTACCTTCTCAGGCTCCAAAACCAGGCTACATTTTTTGGTATAGCCCCTTATTTCCTCTTCTTGATGGTCTGCTGTGTTGCAGTATGGGAGTCTGTGGTCATTGTGTTTTTAAATGATAATGTCTTCCTGAGTAATCTAGCTCCTAGAGAAGAATAAAGACTTGAGACTCCTAGCCTCCCAGAAATACCTCAGTAACATTTAACAATATTTTTCTCTGTTTCCTGAGCTACTCTTTAAACAAAAATTCATCATTTCATAGGGAAAGCCAACACTTTTTCTTACAGCACTACATTTAGAGACTAAAGGCTTGAAGTATTAGCCCGGGAGATTTTTGATGAACCATGCAGGCTGGTGAAGTTCATCAGAATTAACCAAGCTTTTCCCTACTTAACTTTGGACCTTATTCTCTGAGCCAAACAGTCACCCAGCAGCTAGTCAGCTGGAGATAAGTCACACACACACTCTTTCCTTTACTAGTTTCACTAACAGTATATAGGCTGCACAGATTAAAGTCCTTGTCCATGAACTTCATCTGCATTCCTGATAAAACAGGGCCAGGTACAGGATCAAGTGCCGTCCTGTGGTTGTCCCTGCTGTTGAATTGCCGGGGCACTCCAAGGCACAGCTTTGGATGTGATGAGTTGCAGTGCATGAACACAGCTTGGAAACTGCACAAATTAAGCAAAGGTCCCAAACATCAGCCTGGACAGAGCCACCTTTTTTGAGGGGACAAACCAGGTTGGACACGTGGACAGGAATCATGCTCTGCCACTTAGCTTCAGGGCCAGACAAGCAGCCCTGGCTTATTTTACTTAAGAATATGGATGTAGTCATAGTGGTTAAATGGTTGACCCCACAGCAGTATCCTCCCACTTCATGTGCTCTTCTATCCAGATGCTGAGAAAAATCTTCAGCAAACATACAGTTAGAAAGTGGGCTGAACCGACAGCCAAATGGCCAACTGTATTTTATGGTTTCCCCAAAGTTTTTACATCACAGCTCACAATAATTACCCTGTGAGTCTGATAGATTTTTAGGTGGTGGTTTTTCATTCTCCAAGATAGACTACGTGTCTCCATGATACATATTTTATTGGTGGATGTGAGTCTATTATTAACACATGCTAGAAAGTCTAGGCTCTTCACTTCATATTTTTAGCTCTGAACGTCCTCAATTTAATCCGCAGTGTGTCAGGCAACATCACAGCTGTACATTAGTATATTAATCTTCAACTGCTGATCTTACTCCCCTGTTAATTGGTGAGACGGAGTGTCCCAGCTCTCTAATTTTACAAGGATCTGATTTCTCGATAAGCAGTTTATGAGATATTTACATGCATATGCATGTTCTAAATAAAATTATCACAAAATGTTATTTAATGACACTGCTACTTACCTGAAGTTATATGGCTATTTAAAATTAGTCATTTGTAAATTACTTCATTGCATATGAAAGTATCCTTTCTATGCCAAAATGCCCTGAAATGCAGTAAAGGCTTACATGCAGATTAAGGTCAGATGAGGTTCATCGTGCATGCATTGAACTTCATAACATCCATAGAAGGCTCACTGTCTTCCATGGTATTTCAATGAGATTTGGACCATTGCTTCAAGTGAAACTTATTCTGAAGTATTTTTCTGAGCAGAAATGGACTTATGTACATCCCTCATTGGTCTGCTGAACCAGCAATTCTAACCCTAATTAGTATCAGCACTAAAACCCCCACCAAGACATGATACTGAAATTCAGTGAAGGCTGGATAAAATTGCAGCTTGCATTCTTTAAATATTTATACAGTACATCAAAACAAATGAAACTGGAGATTCCATTTCCAGCATGAGCTGCAACATTGCTAGAATGGGGTCTACTGTGTCATGCCACTTATTTTCATTTCTTTGATTTTTTTTTTTTATGACACTTCTGCTGAATTAGTAATCAGGGACAAGGGACAGAGTCATACTGTTTTAAATCTTCAGTATTCCTAAGAGTAAACAGATATCCAGTGAAGCAAGTTAGAGAGACCTTTAACTCTATGAATTATTTTGAGAGCATGAAAGTCACTTTCACAGATTAAGTTTATCACAGAACTGAAAAGATGTAAGTATTTGTACTAAAGTTTCTATACTTCAAAGAAAAACACCTAAGAAAAATCTGTCCTTTTAACAGAAAATCCTCATTTAGTTAATCAGGTCTGAGTGTCTCAGGTCTGAGATACACAGATTCTCATGGAGGTTAATTTTTCTCTACAGAAAAAAAAAAATGGCTGTTGAGTTTGATAGTAAGAACTATTTGTCTATTACTTTTTTCTCTGTTTTGGTGCAACTTGAATGCAGTAGTAGATCAGCTGTAGTATCCGTGACTTCCAAGAGACAATGACATTTACCAAATATTTGGTGAAGTATTTAAATAAAATGTAGAATAGTAAAGACTACTCCTGCCGCTCTGCTCTTTTGCGAGTTCCTGAAAATTGTGGTTACACAGAGCCCTGGAATCAAATCCAAAGCTGTCGTTTGCATGGGCGAAGCGCTGCACACGCACAAGTCTCTGCTATTGTTATTACTTTTAATATAGATTTTTTTCATCACTTACATGACAAACATTTTCTTTTACTAAAGATGGAATGGAGTAACCAGAGTAAGGTCTGATCCCGAATGTGAACTAGGACTTAGTCCACAAAATAAAAGACTGGAAGAAGGACATAAAAACTTATAAAATACTACAGCCAAGAAAATGGGAATAGTATACTTCCTGTTGAGGCTGAACAGACTGAAAAATGGTATGATGAAAATGAAACATGGAAGAGTCATGTTGGGCCTTTGGAAATCACATTCTAACAAAAGTAGAATATCTGGGGAAGTTGTAAACTCTCGATCATTGAAGGTCTCTAAAATAGATTAGAAATAATTCTGTCAGAAATTACAGCACTTGGAAATGAAGGCAGGTGAAATGTAGGTGATTTTTTTGAGATCCCTCCCAGCTCTGTGATTCTGTAAGCAGTTAATATGTTGGTGCTTGGAGGAGGAAATGGGATGCTCTGAGTTTCGTTCTTACAATGGTGTCTATAAAGTTTGTCTAGCTGCATATTGGAGAAAATGACATTATCATTTCTCGTTAAAGAAAGCGGCAATGTTTTGGCCAAGTTTGGGTTTTTTCCTCAGTTCCCTGAAAGTGTAGGACCAGAGCGCTGTCACCCAGCATTTTGAATAGTGATGCTTTCTACATGAGAACAACCACAGTACCAAGTCCACCAAACATCTACCTAGTCCAGTGTATGGACTCCAGCAGTGCCCAGTAGGGACATGCCCATAGAAGAAACAGGGAGAGCATAGTTTCTTTTTCACTTTTTCCTTCACAAGATTTTACAGACCTTTTCCTGTCCATTTAGTTTCTTTCACTGTAATGCACCATGCTGCCCCACATTGAAATCCATTTTGGGGAAGATGGACACGGGAGAAAAGATGACCCAAATCTCTCATCCTTTTTGGTAGGAAATGAGTACTTTCAGTGACAGTAGGACAGTTAACTGTAGTGAGCTAACACCCCTTATTAAATGCTTGAAACCTTTTACACTGAGACCCTGCAGCCCTGGCTCTCATTATTTCCTTGCATGAGGAGGGGAGCCTTAGATTCTGTCTTAATTCAACGGTTCATCTTCTAAAAGAAAGCCTAGAAATCGGGATATGCAGTGGAGGAGGACTGTTACCTACCTTAAAAATCCCATATATGAGATGTCATATTTTAGGCCTATATTAAAAAAGATTAAATTTCTTGTAGCTTATGGCAGTGAAAGCAAATACTGTCTTGTAATTTTGTTGATACAGTTACAGTCCACACACAAACTATCCAGACTTATGCTGAGCTGGAAATAAAATTTCAAAATCACTTCCCACGTCAGCTGCATTTTCCCAACAAGAATTTCTCATGTAGATCTGATCTCAGTGCACTGAAACTAAAAGCTCTGAACTCCCTGGGCTGAACTCAACTCCAGTGTAAATCCAATCAAAATGCATTTAATAAGGNATGCATTTGTGCCATTCCAACAACTTAGGAACTTGCACAGAGTTTTTGCAGGCCCTTCCTAGTTCAGCCATTTATAGGCCTGAGCTTCAAAGAGTTTAAACTTCCAGAAACCTCCCCCTGCAAACTCAGAGCTAAACCAAATCCACCAGCTGAATCTCATTTGTTTATGTTTATGTGTTTATTTATGTATGTGTTTCATTGATTTACTTATTGGTCCTAGAATAGAAGGGGTATGAAATCCCCTGCCTGCTACTGGGTTTTGTTAAACACCATCTGCTTGAGGCAGGCTTACTGAAAGAACTGCTA
>VYZV01042801.1:275-30111 GCA_013401275.1 Pandion haliaetus
AGAAATTTACATTCACTGAAGTGTTTTATTACCAAAAGAAAGAGGGGAGGGTGGTTTTAGGAAAGTATTAATATGAATTTTGCTATTGTTCCCATATTGCAAGCTTAAATGAAAATGACAAAACCGAGCACAGAAACTTTTCAATGCAACAGTGAACCAAAAACCTTTTCTGTATAACCCAATCAGTAATACAAAATAAAAGAAAAATGGACATGTCTTGATGTAGTAAATTAGATTTTTCTGGGTGTTCCTTTTATGTACAGTACATTTCCAGAGTACATTACATGAGGCTTTTAAACATTAAAGTACTGCAACCCTCGTTAACAACATTATTGTATATGTTTTCAAAAGACAAATGCCTGAATGATAAAAGCCTGTCTTTTTATTTTTAATTTCACTTCATGTTTGACTTGGCAAGATGATATGAACTGGGGAACAAAGTTTCACAGATGGTAATGGTGACTAGCTCAGGTGTAAGAATATGTTACTTGCTTCTGTTCACAAATAATTTATACAGGCTGTAATCTAGCATGACACTCCTGATTAGTTGATAAGTATGCTATTAACCAAGAGCAAGAGTTGACAATTTTTCAGTCTTCAACAAATAAAAGTTTTGCCATGCCATTGAAACCAGTGATTCAGCGGTGATGCTTTAAAACTTCAGTTAATGTATTTTGTAAATCTTGGCCACTTAAATATGACTTGTATTTTTCCTTTGTTAACCTCTACACTCCATCAACATTTTTCACTCAGCCCCTTTTCCAGATCATGAAGTATAACACCACAAATACTTTTGCAGCCTGAGTTATACTGATGCAGATTTTACTTCCTAGTCCTTTCCACCTTAGATGTATCCACCTCAGCTTCTGGCAACTGTCTTCATCAAAGTTTCTAAGCTAACCCTATATCTCTATGGCTTAATCTGCCTGCCTGTAAACTTTACAGCTATGCAGTGCATGACTACAAGGATTTATATCAGCCTGCGGCATTTCTGCAAGACTCTCTTCCTTTCCTGGGCACTATACCATATCTGTCGTTCATTCCAGATATTACACACTGCTAAGAAAGCATTTATGGTTATTTTGGGCCAGCTACCCACTAGGCTTTGTAGAGGACCTGGTTCTTTAAAAAAAAAAAAAAATCCTAAGGAGCAAAGTCATATAGAAATTACAGAACTCTCAGAAATACCAAATACTCCTTCACTTGTTATTGTACGGTAAACAAAGTGCAAAATGTGAGGCCCATATTTTATATCTCAAAGGTTTAAGAATTTGGAAGCAGTTTTGGGCATGGTTTACAAACTGCTGAAAACTACAAGGCACCTGAGTGAGGAGACTGCACAGGTACATTGAGAGATGCTTAGAGCCAAATCGAGGTGCATTGCAAAAAGGACAGATAAAGAAACTTCCTTGCCATGGGCATAATCAGATCTGGGTTTGTTGGATTAATGTCTGTGCTTCTTTTCAAAGCTTCTGTCTCAAAAAATAATTTCAAAAAAAATTTCTCTAAATGTAGCATGAGATGGTAGTCAGTTATTTTATCAGCTCTTAGCATTCTGTACAACAAATGCAAAGGTGACAGGCTATTGAGAAGCCGTGAGATTTACTGTAAACAGCATGACACTGAGTCAGGAAACGTAAACTCTCCCCCTGATCTTGCTCAGTAGCTTTGGCAAAATAATTTCTTTGCCTCTCTCTGTTCTGAGCACTGTGTAAATGCTAGTTAATCCTAGTAATAGGCAGGAACAGTAGCAAGATTCCTGAATTACATTCGTACAGTTGGAGGAAAAAATGTTTTACTTTCCTTAGTACAGGGAGAGAAAAATCTCATTCAGCTTCAAGGTTCTCCACTTCAGGGAAAGAGCTGAAAAAAAATATTCTTACGAACCCCTATGAAATATACCCTGTAAAAGTGTACTGTACATGTTTAAGAAGTATTTAAGAGTATTAGATGTATATTTTTAGATGGCCTTTTACATGTAAAAGATTTTATCTGTTTTTTAAATGACAGTAACCTAATCACATAATTATGTGCAAGGAAATCTGCCATAGTTATTGATTAGAAAACCGTAACTGAATAATAACCACTCCACTTTAAAGTCTCCCTTTTCACCAGATAGCTCCTTCTCGAAGCTCTGCCTTTCTTTTGCATCTTTGCTTACGCAGGCTGCAGGGGTAAGTAGTCAAAGCATAATGCACCTGCCTTATTTAGAAGTCGTTCATGTTCTAACCTTTAGGGGGATGCACTGAAGTTTAACATATGTCACAGCAGCCAAACAAACATATTCACAGATCTGCTGTCAGGATCACCTGCAAGCAAACTGGTAACTCATATTCTTGAGCAGTCTTCTAAGGGGAGCATCAGGTTTTCCATTTTTTTTTTTTTTTTCAGGATTCTAAGAAACTCATTTTCTCTGTTCCTCTTAAATGACATGGTCAGAGATTTCATACAACACACAGGCAAAAAGTCATGTGTCTGAATCTCATTTATACTTTACAAATTCTGTTATTTTTACAGCTATCTTATCTGTCATTATGATCTCTGAGTGACTGTTGTAAACTAAATACGAATACACAAACTTTAGCAAAGAGCAGTGAAGCAAAAGAGTAGTATTTGTAGTTGGAGATACTCAGTGTCTTGTTAAATTATTGCAGGGGTCTCTGGATCTCCCAAAGTCCTGCTCTTGAGGGACAATCACAGTCAAAGTAGACAGTTTGTATGAAAGCTGAAAGACCTCAAATATTTTATCTATCACTCAAATAAGAAAAAAAAAGAGGGGGAGGGGGTTGACTCTCACCTTGCTGGAACAGAGCGGTTTTGCAAGTTCTGCATCCACCAGCAAACAAAAAAGTAAAAAAAAGCTTTCTGCATCTTCTAGCAATTCTCCCTGTAAAGAAGATGCTCTACATTACTTTTCTGTTAGGGCAGCCATTTTGTATTTATTCTTATACATGAAAACAGAGTATATGGCATTGGAGGTGATAAACTGAATATTTTCATCTCTAGACCAAGTGAAGCTACACATCAATTGAAAAGAAAACAGACCAACCAACAACAGATAGTTGAGAAAGTGTCTCTAAAGCAGGAGTTGTTAGGACATGACCTCGGCAGCCAAGAATAAATCCATAGGAGGGTGAACACGAAGAGCTATGACCTGTAGGTCCAGAACATAAACCACAGCCTTACTAGGCCTTGCTTGAAACTAATGAGCTATGGTCAGTGGAGTCCAATTGTTTGCTTTGCTCTGTAAAGGTTAGTAATGGAGCAAAACTGAAGGAGGATGAAGCTATAAGAATTTGACTTTTTGAGATTAAATTTGTGAAGCTGTTTATTTACAGGAATTTATAGGAGTGGCTGATCGCTTTTCTTCTGTTTTAAATTGAACAGCATGCATCTCCTGTCTCAAGGTAAGAAAAATAAGACCTTGCCAACTCACGGGCTTGTGAGAATGGCTTTGTTAGAAAAGATTTTTCTGATTGTTAGAAAGACTTTTCTTTTTCCTGCTTACTTTTCCCCATCAATGAAGCAAAATTTGCACACAAAAAAATCCCTCTGAAAGGTTCGAAGCTGCAAAGTTTTCACAGTTGTTTGGAAACAAGTGAGAACAGAGTAAAGCAGAGTAAAGAAGCTTTTCCTATGTATCAGTCAGCAAGAAAAGCCCATCAGTAGGGCTCCCAAGTTTCTGGTACTGCCGCAATTTTATAATTCCAGTGAGACAGCAAATATGACGACATGATAAAAATGGCTTTGCTGAATTAGTCCCTGCATGAGATAGTTTCCCTCCCTGCATTCAGGAGACTCGAGAGATGCTCTCAGCTGCGTGCAGTAAGTATGCCCATAGGTTTCCTCAAGTTGCATCTCTAAATCATGGTGACTCCTGCTGCAGTTTTGCCAATCCTGGTGGCCCTGCAGGGCCTGCCTGCCTGCTGCCTTCAGGCAGTCTGGCTCCCAGCTGAGATTTTCTGATGAATCTAGGAGCTGAAGGGAGGTGCTGAAAGTGCTGGCAGAGTAATGCTTTGTGTGCAGCTGGGCTTTCTCAAGACTGTGGGGAAAGGGCTGAACATATCGATGCCTTCGTGGAGGTTTTCCATAGAGTCAAGCAGGAATGGAAGACACAGTCCTGATTTCCATAATATGAGGAAGGAAAATACAAAGCAGGTAAGATTCTTTCTTTCCCATTTCTGAGATTTTCTGTAGGTAGGGTTGAGGAAAAGAAGGTGTTGGAGATCATCGCTGGGCCACAGGGTCATGGCATGACAAACCAATGGTACAGTGCAATGACTCCAACACGCCATTTCTATTGCAAGGCTTGACACTGAATTACTGCAGACCGTGAAGCTGGCCAAGACACATTGTCTGAACGTCAAGACATGATCAGTGCTTCCTTCCCGCCTGTCAGCTGAGGGATTCTCCAGCCATCTGGTTTGACTCTCGCAGTCTGTAGTTACTGTCTGTCCTACGGGCATGGAGATGACAACTCATTTATGCATATATGATTTTGCTTTAAACTGTCGAGCCCAGGCACTGAGAGCAGAGGGGACGTGACTGCAGTGTAGACATTTGCTAAATTAGATTTACTTTAACAGACACAGTTTGCTGCCATATGTCTGTCAGACCCCCAGCTGAAGGCTCGTTGGGCAGAGGCCCCTTACTGCCTACTCCCTTCGAAAAATGAGTCTTTAGAATGTTCATAAGTATTTTTCCTTTTTGGACAGTACCACAACACAATAGAAATAATAAATAAAAATACATGTAGGAAATGTAGTAAGGAAACATAAGCATTACTTTAATCTAGTTGTTATTTGATCATTCTGCCATTACTACTAGAGAAAAATAAGATTACATTCCCACCAGGCGAGTCACTGAAAGCTCACGTCTGTGATAAATCACTTCGGTAGATGATGTCCGAAGAAAACTTAGCATTCCCCAAATTCTGAAATGTATATGCCAGCTATCACTTAAATAGTATCTGGGTTTTATTTTGAATAGAGGCAGTCAGAGACTTATATTGGCAAGAACAGCTGCAGAAACATTTTAGGCTTTGACCTTCAACACTGATGATGATACAAAGCTGTTTTCTGTAGTATTTACTCTGAATGCTGTTTGTTTTTCCACTTAGCTGCTAGCTCCAGCCATTCCTTCTGTTTTCTCATGTCAGCACTAAGACAATTTCTCCAGCAATTTCTTCATATTCTTTTCTCCTTTATCCTCCCTCTTTCCTTTTTGTTTAGATTTTTTTGGTTACAGCTAAATCACTGTTTTTCCCTTCTTCCCATCACAATTCAAAAATACAGAATTCACACTGGCAGTTGCACAGTAACATTCTGCACGCATATTACAATTCTTACTATCCTTAGAGCATAAGCTTTTGGGAACTTGAACTATCTCTTCTAATTCTTTGTATTATACAGGGCTGGGATCAGGGTTTATGATATCAGGGGTAATAATAGCATATGCTGCAGTTTTTCAGATGCCAGTGAAATACACCCAGTTTTCACAATTTCTAATTCAGTTGCCTTTATATTACCTGTGCCTATGCACAACTAAGAAGTAGAATAACAGAGACAATAAATGGCAGCTTTCAGTAAGGTCTTTGGATATTTATCTATGGTAAAGGGACATTTTATCCTGTGTATTGCTATATGAAATCATTATGCGCTTTAAAATAATTTGCCATTCCATTAACATTTTTTCTTTAATTCACCTTAACTCACCTGGCTTGCTGGCCTTCTACTTGCTAATGAAGCTGCCTTCAGTGTAGGTATGGCATATACATAGTTCTCATTGCTTTACCATAATTTGTTATAAGCTTCTAAATATTTAGTATTCTAAAAATGTATCTTTTCTGTGGGTCAAATCCTAGTTCTCATGAAGACAACAACATAACACACTGATTCGTCACAGTGATCACTATGTCACAGATGATTTTCGGACACTTTTGAAAGGGTTTCTAGACCTCTGTTCTTTTCTGTTTTTTTCATAACAACTCTGCTCGGGTTTGACATTAGCTCAAGCAGCACCTCTGGAGCTTCACCTAACACAGGTGCTTGCTTGTACTCCATGATTTCCCCACATCGGCAGCACCCGTGCTGTCTGACACAGACCACTAGTCCATCGGCTTACATCTCATTGCATGGGGGGCACGGATCAGCTCGAGCAGCAAGGAGTTGGAAGGCTTCAAGTGAGAACAGGAGCGCTGCTCGGGGGCTATACACGTACAGCTCTGTTAAACAGCCTCCCCAAGCCTTACTCCCTAATAGCAATTTAGAAATGTTTTATGTCATTGCTATTACAGTTGCGCATCCTGCATACTTGCAATGAGACCGCTCAGCATTGCCGGTGCCAGGTTGATGGACCCACAGCCTGACTGCACGGCCACTAGTATAATGGTGGGTGCCTCTTGATCCTGCTCCCACAGGGGCTGCAGCTGTGGACATTTTTAAAAGGCACATAAGACATGCCACAGTCAAGACGTGTTGGAGGTGGCAGTGGTCTAGGCTGGCAGGGATACCTGGAAGCATAGCCCAGGGGTTGGGGGAAGTGCACCCATGTTGGCTATGCACCCTGGCAGCCAGCAGTCCAAGGCGCAAGCCGTGCTTGCTGTCACTCCAGCCTGGCACCCCGGCTGTGACCTGCGGGCTTACCTGCAGCGATACGCCAGGGATATCTGCCAAATCTGACCTCCAAAGAGTCATCAGGAGACTGTGCAGCGACAGACAATGAGACAAAGCCTTTGTTCTGTGTTAACTAGAGAATCACCTGAGAACACAGTTTTGAGGCACAATAGCAGAAAATGCATCCACGGAAAGAAAGGAATAGCACTGGGGCATTTTTATTGAAGCACAAAGTATTTCACTGTACATATTTACAGTCTGAATAATTTAGGAATGCAAACTCTTTAGAACTTGCCGTAATATTCCAATACTTTGTCAAGGTTATCCACACTACATAGTGTTTTACCACATATAGAAAAGCTGTAGTTTTGATTGAAAAATGATATTATAATAACCAGAAGCCCCCTGAATTATATGTGCCCATAAAGATTATTTGCAGTAGTTTTTACTGCATTTTTCTTGCATTTAAACTCTCTATCAGTTTTGGACATCTCAGAAGTCAGGTAATGCTTTAAGAAGCACTAAATATGGAAAGGAAAAAGTCAGCATTGTCCTAAGCTCTGGATATTTAAAATATTTAGTATAAAAAAGAGTTAGTAAATTTGAAGAAATAGTGATCTGAGAAATTAGTCTTAGCACCAGGCAATTGACAAGGATAAATTGAATACTGGTATGCGAACATATAGGTCAGCTGCACAGAGATTAAAGGCCTGGCACACTACATAATTTTACAAACTGTTTCTCAGTTGACCCTTCAGGGTACGATGAAATGCTCTTCAGTACAGTTCCCTGGAAACTGGTAGGAGATTATGCCTTCTCCTTAGCTTAAGAGCTATTGAGTAATATGTGATTCATACAGCCATTTGTGGTGCTGACTCGTGGAGAGGGATATGTGGACTGTTCGTGGCCTTGCATATATTTTCCAGATGCAGAACTATCAGCTCATCCACATCTCCATCCACCTCAACAAACACTGTCATGAGCAGAACAGGCAGTTGCCTTCTGAGAGGTCTCCTGGGAAGACAGAGCTGGCACAGAGAGCAGACTGGAAGAGAAAATAATGCCAACTGTACACAAAAGAGATAAAAGAAAGTGATCTAGGGAAAGAGGAGAAAAAGAAGGAGCAACAAAGGAGCCATGAGGTGAATGTTCAAGGTGTATTGCGAGGGTAGGTGTATGGGTGAGAGGCTTACAAAATGCTGAGCTTTTTATTGCCAGTAACTCTTATTCACAAGACACTTGAAGGAATCCAGCATTTCCTTGATCCAGTTTGCTTGATTCACAGCATCAGGGAGAAGCACAAGTTTTTCCTGAGTACTGACAATCCCTTTTTATAAACTGGGAAGTTTACATAGTGACAGTACAAGCTGCATGCAGTTCAAGTCTTATGTTCAATTTTCTCAAAACAAAAAAGGCTTTTTAGGCTTTTCCAAATAATACCAGCTAGAACTATGCACGTGTGCATATGTATGTACACACACGCAAAGACATAAAGCGTTTTTCAGATTTGTTGCACAAGCAACAGGAATGTTACCTACCAGAAGAGCCACCTTCCATGAACTGGGATTACTCACCAAGAACAAAAAAAAAACCCCAACAACAAAGAGAAAAAAAATACATGACTATAGAGCTATTACACGAAAATGCTTGTACCTTGGCTACCAGCCTCCCTAAGCCTTACTCCCTAACAACACTTAGAAATTTATGTTATCATTATTAATACAGTTGTTCATCCTACATACTTTCAGTAACCTACAGTGCATTATTATGGGTCTCCATAAATAAACATCTGCCTTTTGTATATGCAACCCCCCCCCCGCATTGCAAATTCCATTTCAAATTGTGCAAATTCATAGGTGCTTAAACTTCTGCAACACATAGGAGTTTAGCAGATTTACAGTGCAGTGAAAATATAGAAGCCAAGAGCAAACCACCAACCAGACATGTATATTTCCCAGGCTGTTGCATATGCACAGCCCTCTTGCCTAGCCACTGTCTTCCTAGCTTCGTATCTACCTTTCTTCTTCGTGCCACCCAAAATCATATTTGAAAATGGTAATACAAGTAATGCTGAAACTAGAACATCTTGCAAATGGTTATGGTTTGGGAACCTACATATTTTTCTTCCCATACGTCAACAGGTTACAGTCCCACCTTTCTGAAGTGCAGACTCTTCTTCCTCTTTTAAGATCAGCATTTGGGACTGTAGTCTTTTGGCAGTTTACCTACCTCCAACAAGTGAAATCTTTGTTCAGCACTGAAGTTTTACTCTTTTTTGAGGTTAGTAAGATGCTTACGCTTTCTTGATTCAATGTCAAGGATGAGGGAAAAGCTATACCAAGCCTTTTGTGGGTGTCTGAGTTTTCACTTGCTAATCACTCAAAGTTATGTAAGGACAAACCACAGCCCCTCTCAAATCGCATATCCAATTCCCTGAAGTGAAAATATTTTCCCTGGAATAGGTACTCCTCCATCCATATGTATTCCTCTATGCAGAAACACAACATTTGCCCAGTTCTTTAAGTGTGTCTGGACCTTGTGCCTCACTCGGGGACTTTTCTTGCAATTCCATTGTTTTTCTAGCCTCTCGAATAAGTTATTCCAGGGAATAACCATAGACAGAGAAAATCCTCCATGGTTGGAGGCTAACTCTGTTGGTTTATCTGATTAAAGGCCAATCAAATTGCTAATCAGTAGTGGGCAGAGGATCATTGACAGGTGGAGGAACCCAAGCAATCAGACCAGTGAAGAACAGAAAACATCAATTTTTCACACAGCAAGGAATGATTAGCCCATCCTCCCTGGTGTGAAACCCACCAAAGAAATTCTCTGCCTGAACAGACTAAGGTGGTTCCTTTTAAAGGGGCGTAGGATCAGCGGTGGGATGGAGGGGAAAGAGAATTCTGGGATGGAGAAGATGAGACATTTAGGGTCATACAATACCTATTGGATGTTTAGGAGTGGGAAGGCAGGATGATAAAGGGAGGGATCAAGGCAGATCAGGGAGGAACGAGCATAGGAAAAAGAAGAGCAGGGAGGATAAACGGGTCCAGTCACATGCAAGCAGGTAGCCGATGAGTTCATTTTTCAGAGCACTATGCTTGATGGCTGCAGTCATTCTACTGCTTACAATATCCCACTTCTAACTCAGCGCTGGGTGAGTGTGCCCCTGGTTCAGAGCCGGGGCAGGCACAGACTGCCAGGGACCTTGGAGTGGGGCAGGCCAGCAGTGGGACATGAGCGGTGGTGCCCCCACCTCAGGGAGAGCACGCTTCGGGTGGGGGCACAGGCCAGGGCCAGCTGTTGCAACTACCCACGGTACATGCATATTTGTGAACAACTAGCAGGTCAGAGTAGCAGGTGAATAGGAGAGAAAAGAGCTGTGAAAGTGTTTTTCCCTTCCCTGAAGATGGGGATCAGGCTCAGGAGTGGCTGGCGCTGGGAGCTGGGATGAAATGAGCAGCCTCAGCTCTGGTGCAGGAAGGGGGGATCTTCTGGGTCTCTTCAGTCCACCAGGTTCAGCTACCGCAGACTGTACAGTAGTTAACCCGTTTAGTGATCTTCATTGCTTGCCACTGGTGAGTCAGGGACACAGGGGTGTAACGTCTCTAACTGCTCGGCCGTGCTGGCTGCAGTAGCTGGGCACTGTCACTTTACCTCTACTTCCCTATTGTAAAGTAACAACAGGCTTAGGAAGACTGTCCAGACTGCCATGCCAGCAGTACTATATCTTGTCCCCCATCCCTGTGGCAATTCTTTTGGTCCCACAGCACAGGTGTTGAAGAGAGAGACTGAAGCACAGGACAGTCAAGAAACTACCTGATGACTGTGATGGAATTAGCTGAAGGGCATTACTGCAACGCTGAGAAAGAGCAGACTCATTGGCTTGAGAAAGCAATCAAAACAGGAAGGCAATTTTAACATTTTCTGTCTTCTAACTTCTGACTTCAAGTTCTAATAAGCCTCTTCAGTTTTTCTTCTATGAAAAATAATATTTTTCAAGTAGCAATATAATCTCAGCTTCAGAAGTACAGTTTATCCAGAGGAGATTTATTTTTCTTAATTCAAAGTGAGGTAGAGATACATCTAACCAAAGGCTCCTGAGACATAAAATCAAGGTATACATTTTTATAATAGCTACTGAGCGGAGGACAAAATACACACACACATACCTATATGAACACAAACACATACATAAATATAAATATATATTTATATGATATTAAATATTCCTAGTACACTAATCATAAGATTTTTACTCCAATCAATTCACCAATTCCATTGACATTAAAGAAGTTTGGGACAACAAAGGAAATTTGCTGAGCAACCAGAAGGCCAACTATTTTTGACAGTGATCATCCAACGGGAAGGAAGCAAGTTTCAGAGATGATCTTCCATCCTTGAAAATCGTCTTTTCCAATTTGATTAGGAAGCCATTAGGATGAGCACCTCCATCGATTTCAATCATTATGGTGTCCTGCAGAAAGACTGCTGAACTTGGAAGAATCCAGGATTTAAAGCAATTTATAATGCTCTGGAGAACCATTGCACATCCTGGGTAAGACTATCCAACAATCTGATTCCCATTAAGTGTTAATGGGTCTGGTCAGTCATATCTAATAAAGGAAAATCTGACTATTGCCTTGCATTATATGATACTCCTACAGCACAGTATAACAGAAGAGTTAGCATCCTAGCAGCTTCTCTGCCTTCATTTAAATTCATATAAAATGGAGGCCAAGCTGAGAAAAGGATTTCTCTAACAGCGAGACTCTGACAGACTCATAAATGTGACTCACAGGTAGCACTGCTTCTGGGCCTGTCTGCAAGTGTAAATGGCTTGTTTGCATGCTCTATCCATCTAAGTGGAGGGACATCCAAGGCTAAGCACAAGTGCAAGACTGAAAGTGAGACTGGAAATGTGCTATTCAGAAACAGGAGAGGAAAGGCAGATTGTACAGCAGCAGGAGGAAGCAGAAAGGATTGACTAGATACTCCTAGAGTAACTCCTTATAAGACAAAGTTCTTCTCATGGTTGGTCCCTCACACAATGTCTCCCTGCCCCTAATACATGATTCATAGGCTGAAGAACTGTATTTCTGCCCATTGCTGCTCAAGAATGCAGAGGACAAGAGGGAAACTGAAGGCTTTGAGCAGACCAAGTGGCCATCCACAGCAGATACCATGTGCACATCACACTTGGAGGCCTTTTTTTGTCCAAGGAGACAAAAGCAAGCAGTACAACACATAAGACTACGCTGTATTCAGTGACGGGCAGGTCCTAGCAGTGTTTTTACCTAGCAGTGGTTTTGCTCATCTGTGCCACTAAGTGCTTAGCAGACCTTCTCATAGATCAGGACCTCATTGCACTAAACCACTGTACAGTCATAGGACAAAAAGGCACTCTCTTTCCCCAAGGCATTGCAAGAGATAACAGATTAAAGCAGAGTAAGTCTACAAGTCCCGCTAGCAAATACAAGTTGGATAATATTAGTCAACATAAGAAACTGTGGTGTCAGCAATCTTACGTGGTTCTGATGACTCTGGACTGGAAACCTCTTCTCCCTCTACATCCTAAGCATCAAACTCCAAGCTGGCCTATCAAGAGTTTGAATACATCAATGATCATCAGGGACTGACATAAACATTAAAATTCTTCATTATAATTAATTTCCTCTATTATTAAGAAAGAACGGCAAAGCAAAATTGGAGCAGTATCAAATGAATGTATTCATCCAAGTTATTAGTCAATGTAATAAGTCTGCAACCTAATCTATTCCAAAAATAATCACAGCAAAATAAACATAATTAAAAACACCCAAGCTGACATATGTCAGGACAAAGTATGTGTTACTAGATAACTACGACTGATTGTGAATCATATAACAGGAACGGAAATGAAACTTTTTGTTAACTTTAAGAGGTGTCATGCCTACTTCTGATCCTAATCTAGATGATATTAAGCCTGCGGTTTAATGAACTCAGCCAACAGGCAGACACACTAACAGGCAGAAGTTCACAGAAGGAATGCAGTTTAATTATTTGTTTGCTTTGTGCTGTACATCTGTGAAAGAAAGAAAAAGTCAGTTCCATATGCCATGTGGCTACTTAAGCACTTCTTACTATGCCTTCCAGGAAGATCTGTAGTTCTTTTCCCCCCAAAGCCTGATCTTGCTGATTATTGTTTCTGAAAGAAGCCAAGAGGGATAAACTGGCACTAGGGTGAAAGGGAAGTATGCAATAGACAAATTCTTTTTCTGTCTCCCTGCTAAAGGGAAATCCAAATTTCATCTGTTAAGGAGAGAGTTTCCTTGAAACTAAATTACCCCTCAATTTTTCAATTAATATAAAGCAAGAAAGCACACTTCCTTGTAATGTTTCCTTTTCTGCAGCAGTGGTCCCCAGCCAGTTGGCAGCTCGTGACTTGTGTGTCCCTTGGAAGCTGCTTGGTGATCCAAGAAAGGGCAAGTATCATGCTGTTGTCCAAAGCACGCACTGTCATCACTCTGCTTGCTTGTGGGCCAGCACAGGTTGGAGCTGCTGAAAGCTAACATAAGAGTGGAAGGAGTCACACAGCCTATGTCTAAGACATATCTGGTGCCCACATCCAGATGTCCCCATGCCAGTTTCTCTCTTCCTCCCACGTTCTGGGGTTGCCCACACAACTGAAGCCTGGGGAGGTGTTGCAGGTCTCAGAGCTGGCTTTGTGTGGTGCCCTGTATAGAAACAGGCTTGCCAGATAAGACCAAGGGTCAAACTCGGCAGTACTCTGGTTCTGACAGCTTCTCCAAATTCTCATGTCAAACAGACCACTAAGCCTCACTTTGTGCCCAGAGGCTGGTTCTTCAGCTCATTCTCCATGACTCTAAAAAGCTGCACAGTGAACTCGTAAGGAAATAATATTTTTTATGTTGATATGGCTAAAACGCAATAAGGACACTTCTAAGATTTTTGTGTATGGAAACCCCCATATTTGTTATTCTGCAGAGACTAGAATCTCAGAAGCTGTCAGCTATTTTAGGTATCAGGAAAGGAGTGAATATTGACTTCATAAAAATACTTGGTACACAAACACAATGCCTGATAGTACTGCTGATATTTAGCAATGCTGTGAGAATTTCTTTTAATATGGAGGCTTAATAATAATTGTACGTGCACCTTAAGAAAGCAGAAGTTTGTAAAATAATAATCCACTATGTATACTACTTGTTTCATGCACTGTGTCTGCCTTTAGTATGTTAAATAAAAATAATTTTCAAAACCTACTTGCATTTCTGTCAGCTGTGACGTTTGAGTTGTCACTTTGCTTAGATTCTGGGCCCAGTCTTTTACTTTGCATCATCCCTGCTTCCAAAGATTGTGCAGTAGAAAACAGAAGTCCCATTGTTGTCTTTTATTCTCAGGTATATAACAAAGAGTGGAGATAAATATTTAATAATTCTGATAGAACACTGAGATTTTATTGGCAAAACCCAAATCCTAATTTGTCTTTCTATGTTGTTATCTTCCACTGAGTTTATCATTTCCTATTCATCCCTACTAAAGTTTAGAAAGTGTTTGCTTAGGTACTAGTAGCGTTCACATCAAGGACTTCTTGTTAACAACTAGAAATGCTAGTTTTGACAACCTTAATTCTATTATTAGATCTGCCTTGCCAACAAACCCCTGCTAACTTATAGAAGCTTTGCTTCCCATCTTCTATTTAAGCCAGTCAAAAACAAGAAACAATTTGCAAGTTGTGAAAGCACAATGTCATGCTCTTCTTCCCAATTTATCATAAAAAATATACTAAATGTTATGATTCATATAGTGAAATGCAATGCATTTAAGCTTAAATGAAAACTACAGCAGTGCCTAACTTCCAGCAGAGCAGAAATAATAGAGAATTTGAGTTTCTTCTTTCTGTAGTTCTTTCCTTGATCAAGTCTAACCACCATTTTTCTTGCACCTACAAATCTCTCAGATAGATGATACTTAATGGCCTGCCTTGAGACATGATTTTTAATCTTCAGAGGGAGAGACCAGAAAATCCTCAAATACAACAAAACCCCAAACATGATTTATAGATTGCACTTCTCTTCATAACCCTGATAGAGGAGGAAATACATTTTCTGAATTGTAAGGAATTTAAATGAGTGTAGCTTTATGATGGATTCTAAACTATGCATGAATGGGTGAGATGAAAATGCATTTCACAAACTCATGCATTCTTATTCTTACCCAGGCTGGCAGATCAGAGGAGGCAGCTTTAGTTATTCTAATGCAAGGCTATAACATCTGTAAAAAGCTGTAGTGTAAATACAGAAAATAAATTAAAAAATAATTGAAAGAATAATTAAATTATAATTCCTGCATAGAAGGTCAAGTGATTAGCTTCAGATTCAAGCCATATGTGCTAAAAATCAGTCATTTAACTCAATTTATTAAAAAATAAGCTAAGTAAATAAGGAAGTGAAAACACCATGTAAATAGTTTAAAAGATAATTCAAGGCCAGTCATAACACGCTTTCTCAATTTTTTTTTCTTACAAATGAAGAACAATATTTAAAATCTTTGAAAAATATTTGCTGATCAAAATAGTTCAATAATCTGGAAATGAAAGAAAATATTTGTTTTGGGCTTCTATAATCCTTAAAAGTTAACTGTTAAAAGGTAAAGAGAAAATGTTATTCAAAAACAACAGTAAAAAGTGGTTTTACAAAAGGCTGAAATAAAGCATTTTAGCTTTCCTAAAATGAGCTATTAGTACTGATGCCCACCATTGAACAGCCCAACCAACTATTCTACCAACAGCTTCTTCCTCCTCATTACTCACATGAGTCTCCTTGGCTTCCAATACCAGATGAAAAAATAAAGAGAAAGTAATATGGTAGAGAGTGAAACCTAGCTAGAAGGGTGAAACGCAGTCCCCCACACCCATGGTATGGTCCATACCAAACACCAGGCACACATCTCACCCAGAGCTACTCATTAATAGTTCATCTGCCCTTCTGGAGCTCAGGTATCAAAACTTTCTGGCCATTTCAAAAGGAAAAGATTAAAGCACACAGCTCGGTCTTCTGGATTGGCGGAGACCCATGAGCACTGCAAATTCACGCTGAGGAAGTCATACCCACTAGTTCTTCACATATATGCGACAGTACTTGCTCTACTTACCCGAGTTATGTCAGTTCTAGCCAACAACAATATCCAGGTACAATTTTTAAGTAAAATAATACTGATGAACATATTCACAAGGCCAACTTTAAGTTCCTCTGGTTCTTCTAGGCTGAGAATAACTTGCATTCGATCTTAGCTTTGTAAAGTAAAAGTAATGATGTAGATAATTTCATGCTATTCATGAATAGTAGTGGATATTTTTTATACTGTTGGACATTTCTGCAGCATTTAAAAACACTATTTCAGGGTCATCTAGTGTTATCTGACATAGAGAAAAAAATCTAGGTGTAACGTATCAGAATGTTTTTTCAGGAACATATAGAAGAAGCAGTCACAGCCAGCCATACCTCCAGCGCTAGACTTATTGTATGGGGTATAAAAGTAGTTCCTCTGGAGAGGGGAAGAAGTGATGCCACTGTGTGAGCCTAGTTAGGAAAAATGTATCACCACGTAAAATCATCCCACTGTTACCAAGAAGACTTGTTTCCTTATATGATTAGTTCATGAATGAAAAACAGGTTGCTGAGGCTGGACACAAGGAAAAAGATTGATAGCTCAAGGGAAACATTTTAGACAATCCATAGTGCTTCTGGTTTGAAAATACACGCCACATTTAGTCATTTTTTTTCTGCAGTTAGAAAAATTATGTAAGATTTCTCACTAATACCAAAGGCTGGTGCAGTTACAAAGCACCTTGCTATCCTAACAAACACAACTGGCTTTATTCATGTATTTCATTATCACATTTCAATAATAAGCTTGACCATGAGTGCATTAAGAAATTGCATGAATATGAATATACAAAACCTGTCCTAATTAGCTTCTCATGCACTAGCCAGTCTTGAATGATACAGGGGTCCAGGATACACCCAAAGGTCCAGGGATCTATAATCCCTTTAATAGCCTTATACTGGCACAGCTGAACTTTTTATTATTAAATAATATGCCAGAGTTGATCTTAAGATGGGGAGTAGAGTCTGAGACTGCCAAAACGATTCCTGCAGGAACTGTAAAATCAAAGTAGTAGTGAGTAAAGTTTTGTGATACTGCCCAGCATATATAGAGAGAGAGCATCAAGTAGACTGAAAAGTACCTACTTACAAAACCAATATATTCTTTGCATACTCTGAAGGGACATGAGAAATACGATGATGGAAATGTGAGCAGTGTGTGGGAAACCTGTAAACACATTACTTAATGCACTACTGGCAAGCACAAAGTAATATAAAGTATTGTGTAGATGAGCAGAATAAGGATTTATGTGATAAAATAGTCATATAATTTGTTGGCTTATCAGGGATTGTTGGAGAGGAGGTTAGGTAGAGTATCCGTAACAGGGCAGAAAAAGTTGTGTTTTCATACAGATTCACTGCTAATACCACCAGTATTGTCATGTAGTGTTATTGCTAATAATGATACTTTGAAAGAGATCTTAGGTTCCCTTTCATGTTACTATGTTGTCAATCATAAAAGAAAGGTAACAACTAATTCCTTCAATGTTACTCTCAGTTATTTTCCATAAAATGATGCTGATAATATATATTAAAAAGTCTTATTTTTTAGTAATTACTCCTAAATATAGGTGAATGCATATATATAAACATGCAGATATTGATAACATTGGATTGCCCAATAGATTGCAAATTACATAACTTGCTTTCTGATATACATGCAGATATATATATGCAGGTACGTTCTGTATTAAAATCTTTAAGGTCGTAACTTAAACATTTGTTCAAATGAAGTCAGATTAAAATTCTAAACGAAAATGATAAGACAGCTTCACCTTATTCAAAATAACAAACGAGTCTTAGGTAAATCACAGGAATTTTATAGCAAATGGTATGGGTTACAGTTTTATCCACAAAAAACTGGGAATGAAAATTGGAAAGATATTTGGTTTTTTCCACAAAATGCCATTCAACAAAATGATTTGTTATCTGTAGTAGGAAGCAGTGCAATATAATAAGAAAAGTGTCACTCCTAGGTTAAAAAAACTATGACTTTGACTAGTTAGAGGAATTTCATAATTCCAACAGATAACTGATAATATTAACTGAGTTTATAGCTTACCATTATAGTGACAGTAGATTGGGCCTTTCAAACTAAGCACCTTGTGGCAGTTTAGGTGATTCTCCCAGCTCTGTCTCCTAGTCCCTGTTGTGACCCCAAAGCCCTTTCTTTAGACTTTTCTCAGCCTCAGGCATCTCACACAACCTTGCCCAAAACAATACTTGACCTTCTGCCAAGATCGTCCAATTTCCTGGGTAATCTTACATTAGCATATGTTTTGAGAGAAAACATTTGCTTTAATTGCTCTTACTTTGCTCCCTGGCTTCAGATACATCTGGAGGTGGGGAGTGGAAGCAGCTTTTAGTGTTAGTCTCTAGGCAGGTCTAGGACAGGTTTGCAATCTGGAAGGAAATATGGTCTCAAAGGCAACATTTGGGTTGCCCCAGAAGCTTCTGTAGGAAGATTTATAGTGTTTAACCCCTCCTAAATCATTATACTGTGCAGGTATATTTTTAACTTTCTACTAAGTAATTATTTCAGAATGCAACATCATGGCATGGAACATAAGTGTAGCAAAAAATAGTCTCCACAGAAAACATAAATATAGCAAGAGATCTGGATTCAACAGTCAAGTCATGTATTGCTCAACTAAGGCATCATAGCATGGGCCAACTGCATCCCCCCTCAAAACCCCTAAAGTACATTCCACATTTAAAAACAGTCTTAGTAAAATTTGGTTTGTGCTTGGTAAAAAAATGCAGCAAGTGTTTACATTTCACTGCAGTGCTGTGCAGCAACCAAAGATAAGAAGGCAAGAACGCTGTACTCCAGTTACAACTTTAGGGCAAAATTATTTGGACAGAGTATAGGCTCATCACCTCCGCTGGCCAAAAAAATCAGCGACTTACAGCACTTTCATTTTTAAGTGCCTTGGGACCCTTTCAAAGTGATCAGATGAGATATCAGATGTGCGCCTTGGGGTAGACAAACTGCAAACTTCCCACCTGCCCTGACTGTGGGGCCCTAGGGGTGGGCATTTGCTCCCACTCCCCCCAGGCAGCAAGGAGTGACCAGCACGCCACCCACCCTGGACAGGACCGAAGAAGGTGACTCTGCTGTGGTCCTTCTTCATGCTGGCATCTGCTGGCACCTTTTTTCGATCAGGAGAGGACTTTTAAAGTGTGTCATCCCCACCTACTACAGGTTGGTTCTCAGTGGGCAGGGGTGTCAGAGCCCGCTGCGGGGGCTCCTTTTGGATGAAACTGGACCAAAAATTGTGTCTCGGAGGATGTACCTAACATGGTCCAACTGGTAATATGGTTTCAGTCCATGGGAGGACACCAGAGTGACTTTGAAGTTAACCCCTCACTCTGAAAGTAAACCGCTAGGTTTGGTTCTATAAATCCAATCTGACTGGGTTGCACAGTTTGCTGATGCAGCTGGAGAAGTGTGGCAATACCAGGGCAAGATGGACTTTCGTCCCCTAAGAAGGGATTGAAAATTAGTCTTTTTTTCTTTTCTTTTAACAGAAAAAAAAGTGATGCAAGTTGAAGATGTGTTTTATTTTACTGCAGATGGCAGAGGATGAGGCCCTTTAAGAATCTGGTATTTTTATAGATCCTTGCATACCCTTGGGATCCTGACTGTGTTTAATGCTCTACACCCTCTAAAAATTTTGACCTGCTCCTAAAGATATTATTTCTTATTTGTGGCTAGCTGCAGACTAGCTCCATATAAACTTGATTTTATACCTCCTGGGTAGCTCAGGAACATTGATCTCCAAAGCACAGTTATGGAGTGGGCTGATAACAACAGCGACGTACTAAATTGTGCCAGTCTGGGAGCGTTCGATGTGTTCCCTAGAAGTTTCTCTTCAAGTAATACAAATACCAGCTTCACTTACTGTATGAGGTCAGGAGTCATGGTGCAAAATGACTCAACTGATGATATGGTGAATAACTGTCAGTTATTTGTCTGGCACGATTGTGCTGGCTCTTCAGGTTCCTGAGAGAACATAAATGTCAAAGGCATCTTTAATCTAGCAGCTAAGCATTATCAAGAACTCGTGTTTGATATATTCATGCCAGCCTAAAACGGAAGGGTGACATGGGTAATCTGACTTCATCTGCTACGCCTAAGCACCATCTGGCAGTATAATGAAGAAAGGCACGTTAAAACCAGATTACATTCACCTCAAAAATAAAAAAAAAAAAAATCACTGAAGCGTAGACCAGGCATTCAAAGGCCAATCCTTTCCCTCTTGACTTCAGGTTAGAATGAGTTTATGAGCTGTCTTAATTTATCTCACTTCCACTACTTGTAAGCAAGGAAATAGAAACCTGCGTAAAGTGAGCAGTAAATATTTTCTGTGGCATGTGGAGAGCTCTCTCCTCCTCTCTGCCCTCTCAAATATCTTTTGAAACAGAATTAACTTGGCTTCTAGTTTTCTATGCATCTCCAGATAAAGATACTACATGCTGGCAGGGTCATCCTGCTGAAGACAGCAGGGACTGCCAGGGAGCTACAGGTTAGGGAGCGAAAGTGGAGAAGCTGGTTCTGATGTGAGAAGGACCTGTAGTCCCTGGGGACCCGCAACCTGCACAATGCTCCAGTGCCCCTCGCTTCATGAGTCACTCTCCTGAGGAGAGAACAGGGGGGAAACATGACCTGCTCCCCTTGAAGGTTCTCCAGTGGTCTCCTTTGATTAACTGCCTGCAGGGAAAAGATTTAGCTCCACACTGACTTTCAGCTATGTCCCGTGCAGTCTACTAAGTCTTGCTGAACTAGTAGGGGTTTCACGTGTAGGAAATTAGCTGTAAGCAGTCCAAACTGCTGTGAGTTTGAAGAAAATTGTCAGTGTCAAGTAGCATTGGTAAGAGAATCAGCATTTGGAAAGTCCGTGACACTGAGAAACCTTTTTTCTTATTTTTGAAAGCTGTACTTTAAGTGTACCGTATCTAAATGGTATAACCTGATCTGCTGGGTTTGAAACCTGTTTTGTACAATGCATTCTCTGCACTCCCAGGGGCTCTTTGAGGGGTGCAGGGAGGCATCAGCAGGCAACAGAAGGTTAAAATAATGAGGAAGGTTTGGAGGATACCTTTACTTCTCCCAGTGTCCTTAGATGGATGTTCACTGACTTTCTTTTGCCACAGACTCTTGGGAAGAGAGGATTTGTCCCCTCATTATTAGGATTTTTACAAGACTTGACGCCCCGCAAGAGGGAAATTTTCATTCTGAAGACTAAGGAAAGCTGACAGAAATTATACTACCCTAACATGTTTCAGGATTAAAATAACAGGTCTAGTGTGGAGACTGACTAGGACAAAACTTCCAGAAACCAGTAATAGAATCTATTTGGCACCATTACCTCTTCCGTACTCTGTACTCCTTCATCTGAATGGATTTGTAAAAGCTGAACTCTTGCCCAGCTGGTTTCAGAGCAATCCAAACTTACAAAAAAGGACTATCTTTGCTTTGTTTTTTTCTTCAGTTATGTATAATAATATATAATTATATTATATGATCATACATTACTCTATAAATTATATTATAGAAATATGTTAGTATGTAATTATATAACAATTATTATGCAATAATACGATATATCATTATATTATATAATATGTATCATATATAACCACACAATTATGTAATAATACATTGTTTTCATATATGTAAATGAATTTGATAAAACTGTTGTTTTAGTTGTGTCTACACCGTTTTTTACTTTAAATCGAGTAGTTGTGGATTTTGAGTACACTCTCACCCACAGAGTATGATGGCTTTTGCCTTAAATATCTCTTGGTTCCCAGCTCTCATCAATCATATTGAGGTCATATGTTCAGCTCTTAAGTGTTTTTCTCCTTACCTTTCTCCTTCTTTCAAGTCCTTTCAAGAGGCTGCCAGACAACTACAGTCACCTCCTTCAGGCAGTTGGACAGTAGTGTCGGACAGCACGTAACCCGTATGTGAGGTGAAGAAGGAAAGTCAGCTGCCATAATCATGGTCTCTTCACTCTTGAGCCACTTGATACAGGAATATGATATAGCTCTATCATTGGCAGTGTTTACTTGATGATACAGCCCCCGACTTCTACTGCATTTTGAGCATGCCCTAAAATAATGTATTTCATTTGACATTAAAAGTTTCATCATCAAAATAAGGGAATGAAAAAATGGTTTAATCTGAAGACTTCTTTTTTTCCCCTCAGTGTTCTGATCTGGCTGATGAACTTGAAAACTAATCAATACTACCTGCAGCCTTGGTTAGGCGTATACTGAGTACAACTGAGACTGCAGTTCTCCTGAAGAAGTCTGGGTTTAATAATAAAAGTTACAGAACAAAGAAATTCAGTGTTCAAGGATGCATTTCACAAATAAGACATTAACTCCTAATCAAGAGAGACACCACAATCTTAAACGTATTCAAGTAGAGAAAACACCCTATTCGGGGAACGGAATATCAGAATTTCATTACTCAAATAGTCACCGAACTAAAACAGAGAGCTTGTAATGCAACATAAAACACTGGTTGTAAAGACATATTCTACAACACGTTTCATTTCCATTTCATTTTCTAGGTTCAAATCCAAAACCTAAATTTACTTACTATTGTGTGAACGCAGCAAAGAGAAGCATTAAAAATCTTTTGTTGTTACTTCAAAAGACAAATTGAAAGACAAACTACATGGGTCAAAATTCAGAAAGTCCTTGTACATATGGGCACACTGTCACTCACAGATACAGACATACACACTCTCTCTCAAAATATACATTACAGTATGTGCATATATATAGAATGAAATAAAAGTTACATACTTATATACAAATATGTTTTCTAAATTAACAATTTTCAAAATTAGAAATCAGAAAACAATTTTCCAAATTAATATTTATTTGCTTCCTCTTAACTGCCGCTTGAAACACATAATCTAAAAGTACAGAAAAGTGTAATTATAAATTATTTTAATCCACAAAACTTTGCACCAGCCAGTATGTGGCTCTGTCATAGAACAAATAAGAAACGGATTCTAGTAAATTCACCTCCCTGTTCTACCTTGCTGAAGAAAATGGGCAAAAATGCATGATGAAAATCTGCATAACAAATTTAGAAGCCTAATTCATTAGAATGGACTATATCGCCCCTTTACTAAATTCTCATTGTTTTTCATGCATACAGATGATCATTAATTTTTCTGTAAAAATACACCAAATACACCAGGTATAGTATTTTTGGCTGTAATCTGAGAATCATAGTATGCTGCACAAAAACTCTCTGAAATGTCTTATGTCTAATCTTTATTTTAATTGAAACAGGCTGGTAAAGTAATACACATACAAGCTGCTAATGTGTGTGTAGTTTATCTTCATTTAATGAAATGTCAGGTTTAGGACAGGAGAAACATGGCATTTCCTAAACTGTGAGGAATTTCAGTGTAATGAGATTGGGTTTCCAACATTGCCACAGCTGTTTGAACTTTCTGAAGTAGTGAGAAGTGCTGTACATGAGGTGAAACTCTTTACCTCCTTACAATTTGTTTCCCTTTAACTCTAAAAGGCAGTTCTGAAAGATGTGCTGTCACTTATCGGCATGTACAATTTGCACTAAGGCCACTGGGAGCTGATACACAAATCAGCATCAGTGGATGTTCCTAAACACACCTTGCTTTCAAAATAATTGAAAAACATGTTTTTACTGTGGCGTTCTTGACTGCAAAAAGAAAAATATCCCCTGCCCGCTATAATTCTTTTAATTTTTTTTCCCTTAGAAAATGTCAAAAATGTCACTGCATGGCCCTGCATGTGGCAGAGCATGCTGCTGGATGACAGGCTTAAGAACCAGAGTCTGCTATGCAGCTACCTAGCTCCTACTTAAGAGGGAGAGAAATTCAAAGACAAACAGGTGATAATGTCTGGATACATTGGGAAGAGGCTGCTCATTGTGGAGCTCTTTGCTATCATATTGACTTTCAACCTTTTTTCATACATGAAGGGGAGAATTAATCCCAAAAAGACATCTTGGAGTCTTCTTGCTCTTTGCTATTTCATCTGAACTGGTGAAAATTCAGCCTCTCCCTTAAGAGCTGCAGCAAATTCAGTCTGAACCGTGTGCTAATAGAAAAAAATGTGACTGAGCAGGAACAGAATAAGAACAGTTCCTGTATTCTTTTTCCTGGAATGACTCTAAAGCCCTTTTCTGAGCTTTCTTTGAAATGCCCATATCTAAAAGACAAGAAACGTGGCAGTAAAATTGTTGGCTGTGCATAATACTTGCTTACATATGAAAATTACATTTTTCACTCAAGAAACGAAATTTCTGATGGTTGTATGTGACCTAAATTGCAGGAAGTCTTAGCGTACAATTCTGTAGCAGATTTCAGAATATGTTAGTATGGTTTACTACTTTACCAAAAAAAAAGTCGTTTCCAAAAACTGGATTATTGACCAACTAACAGCTGTAAGCTAACTACCTCACACTTTTATAAGAAAAATATTACACTTTATAGTACAGAAACCATCTTGAATAATTTTTCTAAATTATTATTTTTGTGTAACATTTTTGATATTACATATATGTATATTTTTATACTTTCTCAGATTTCTGCGGGAAAAAAATCCAATAACCAAGCTCTTCTGTTGAATTATAAGTCAAATTACTTCAGTCTTTTCTGTATGAATTATTCCTAAACAAGAATACATGGAGATGGTTGAATCATGACATGAATTGAAAAGTAGACAAATATAAAAAACAGACATCTTGTGTTATAGCAAGAGTTACCACTTCTTTCAAGTGTGGCAGTCCGAAGGACTATCTCATAGATTGGTTCAAAAATATCACATTTCCTCCCCAACCCCCATCTAGGCTGTTTTGCTGAAACTGCTGAAAAGCAGATCATTCTTCATAGTGGATGAAATTTAAGTCTCCTGGGAGGCAACTCTTCTTGTTAACTACATGGTTGTTTCAGTTCCATTTTCTTAACTTCACCACTCAGAGGCATCAGTATATTTACTAATTTCTAGCAATATTATGAAAACATATAAGGTAAACTGAAGCATTCAGTATTGCTCCAGAATATATTCTTTTTTTGCTTTTCCCTTCCTAAGGCAGAGCACAGCTGCTGGTCTTTTGACCTCAGTATTGTGAAGTACTGTAAACATATCCACTTAAAGTATTTTCTCATCTGTGAAAGGAGAAAAAAAAAAGCAAAACTGCATCTGAAATAAGCTAGAGGCATCAAATAAAATGCTATAAATGCAATATATCTTTTATATCGCAAAGTTTGGAAGATTCAAAAGAAAAGCCGTGGGGGAAAGGCTACCGAACTTTCCTTGGATGATGACAGAAATAAATCTCCTACTCTAATCTACCAGCAAGAATGGGACTGGAGTCTCTCCGATCAGAAGACAATGAGATCCATATATGAAGTGCAGGGAAAAGAAAATTAAAAAGAAGCACTCCAGAAGTTTTAACCTTCACAGACTCAGAGAGACTCACAGACTTCAAACAGGCAAAAAGAGAAGTCAATCGACACCAGAATAGAAGAAAAAGTGTTCTTTAGACAGAAAAAGCCTTTGGTATATGCTGATAGGTGCATGTTCATCCTTTAAACCAACAATTAAACCAGTATGTGATACTGTGCACTTATTCTAATAGCCTATTTTGAGAGTGGAGGAAGATGTAGAACAGTGCTATGGAGACATCAATGTTAAGGACTCGCCACATGGGGTTCTTAGAGACTTCCGCACTGTTTGGGATCTTTCCTTTTATGTCCCATTGACACGGCTGAGAAAAGTACTTTGGCTAAATATAGAAAGAACATCTCCCGCGATTTACAAAGCAGAATTGCTCTGTTTGAGTCTTTCTTATAAAACCTGTCAGGAATCTAACGTGCAACCTGCTTGCTAATATTTGAGGCTGGGTGGGCACATATGACACAGTGGTAATGAAAGTAGCCAGCCCTACTGGGGCACTCTGCAGACTCTGGCGGTGTTACAAAGAGCAGCAGCCTGAGCATCCAGAGATGTGTCACTCCCACTTTCCCCCCGTAGGAAGGATCTATCAGTACATGGTGGGCCTTGTTCCGTGGTCAGCACCCAGAACGTGGCAAAGCAGGGTAACTGCTAAGTTATGAACCACTAACTAACAGCTTACAATAATTAAATAATTGTTAATGATACCATTGCCCTGCAATTAATGTCATGAGGTTGATGCAATGTTTCCTACTCTTAAATTCATGTAATTGAGTTCCGTGAAGCACTTTTAGACAACTTGTTAATTTCCTAATCAAAACACTGGAACAGAAAGTTAAACTTTCACTTTAACTCTACTTGTTTTTTCATGCGTTAAACTTCTTGCGGGGTTGTTACTTTTGGCTTGAGCCGCTCTGCAGTACCACATGTTGCATGTCCCTTGAGCTCCCTGTGCTTTTTTTAAAGATCTCGGTGTTCCAGAGAATTGAATGGGGAACTGTTTCCTGTGCACTGGTTGCAGATTAAGGAAATTAAGGGAGCAACAGTTAGAAAGGTGCATTTCTGATTTAATTTGCTCTCTGGAATGACAGAGCTATTCAGTCAATTTCTGAGCATTACTATTATTCTGGAAGACTGCCAACCAGGGAAGTATAACTAACTTTTTAGCTGGATTTGAAACAAACAAAACAGAGCAGGGAAGCAATTGGCGCTTTTGTAATATGAAAGAACTGAAGGTTTGCAAAACAAGCTGACTACAATAGGTTTCACTTTTAATTGAAGAGGAAGTAATTATTTTAAAAAACTTTTCTTTGCAAGGCATTTGAAGAGGTGGACAAAGATAGAAGACGACATATTTTTCTGGAAAGCAGGACTATGAATAAAATTAGGAAGAAAGCAAAAGAAGAATATTTACAAGCTGAGAGTAGATAACTAGGTATAAGGAAATACAAGTTTAAAAGATTGTTATTACAGCACATTTGGCAGATTAAATAGTAGAAGAGATGATTGTTAATGAGGATGAAGCTACTTTTGTTGTTCCCTAACATCCATAAATCCATTTTGTACATCTTCTGGAAAGGAGTTTCAATGAATATGTATTAGACATTTGCTTGCTGTCATTGATTCTCTTCCTCTCTCTTTTATACAGAAGAATAACAGCAATGAAACTGGAAAACCATATTAGTGGGTCACTGATTATCTTGAAAGCAGGAATGCTGCAGTATCCCCTGCTATTGCTCTCCTGCTTTGGATTAGGTTAAAGTTTGAACAATATGCAGCCCACTTGTTGGAATTTTATCTAACATCAGATAACATCAGCCATTGGCTGAAATAAAAAGGTGTCAGTTTTCCCCTAATTTCTCACTAAAAAGATAAACCAACATTTTCTTTTAAATTCATAAATACTGAGGAGGTTCCAAAAATCACAGCACATATTTTAAGCTTTGATACAGTCATTATGACTTGACTCAATTTAAATTAAGAAGATAAACAGTACTATGTTTGGCATTCTGAAAGGTTTACATTTCATAAACTAAGAAAATGAATTGATGCATTACACTGTGCCAAAAAGTGCAGAGGTTTGAATGGCAGAAACCTGAAATCTCCATGAGTTGTCGACCTAAGACTATCAAGAATCTGTATGTCAAGGAATGAGAAAAGAAAAGGAGGAGGAAAGGACGCCCAGCTTAATCACTCCAATAAAAATATCAGGAATAAGCTTCGGGTTTATGAACAGGAAAAGCACCAATTAGCAAGCTATACCTTAGCTATCAGGAAATGTAGGGCTAAGGCAGGAATTGCCAGAAGTCAAGCTGAGAGCTGAGACCTTACAAAGGAATAAAAGAAACAGTTAAAGAAACAAAAAAAGACAATAAAAAGTGGGGCTCCTAAGCAAAGAACCAGCAGGGGTAATCTAAGCAAGTCTCCAAAATCAAGCTAATACTCTCAGTTTTCATTATGAATGCTTTGAAGATATAAAGGCAAGATGCATAATGAGAACAGAGGTGTTGAAATGACCATGCTAGAAAGGAAAGAAAAAATCAAGGAACTCGACAGAAACCTGAAAGAGACAGCAAAACAAATGTTGAGTCTGGTAACAAAAATCTTCATTAACTCTGTCAAGTCTGGGATTAGTGAATACAAAAGGACAAAGTATTTACAACAAGAAAAAAAAGGACAAAGGTGATTGAGGAATTATCACACCTGGTAATCTGGTGTCTAAAGTATGCAAATTTTGGAACATGTTTTGAAGGAAACAATGCAGACACAGTTTTGAGGAAATGGGGATAAAATGTAACGTAGTTTGCCAAAAAGAAATTGGCTTAGCTAACTTGATACTTTAATAAGCTTTATAGACAACAGTAATGTAGCAATTCCTCCATCTCTGGGTTTACAGCATATTTGATCTAGTGAAAATTTGTGATATATTGGCCCAGTTGAAGAAGATGCAAGTGATGAATTAAAAAGCAGAGAAGAAAGTGTTAAAAGAAAGGACTGTAACATGTAACTGTACTGGGATGGAAGGAGAAATATTAGACGAACTATTGGTAAAGATGTTTCATATTCTGTTTAGTATTTTTGCATTTTGCCAACAAAAGAAAAGAGAAGGTGGTCCATGATCACTCTAGAAAAATAAATCTCTGGAAAAATACCAAGAAGACAAAAGAGCTATTTAAAACAAAGGAAAATATTTGCATATTTGAAAGAGATATAAAATGCTTACAAGTGCATTTTACAGAAATGGTAAGGTTTAATTCTTAGAGCTTTGAACATTTGGGATGTAGAACAGCTTTCCAGTCCCCAGCACCTGAGACTTAAAAAACCCAACACAAACCCCTAATTACTTATAATACTGTCCTCTGTAAGGTTACGAAAGTCCTTACATTTTGCAGTATCTGTGATGGCAGATGATTAGTTTTGCTTACCTAAGAGGTCCTGTACAGTCCTAAGTACCTTAGTGCAATGACATAACACTTTTATAGCTCTAAAAGAAAAAAGCTGCTGTAGTCTCTGACCTGACCTCAGGCTTTCCAGCACTGGACTGCTAAGTCTAAAGGCATTTGCCTTATATGTAACCTAAGACATCACAGCTTTCATCTGTAACTGAGTTGCTTTTCAACTCAAAGTGTTGGGACTACCATTTCATGTAAGAGCATATACTCTCATATGGTTCACACACTACAATTAGAGAAGTAAAAGTTGGTTTTTCGAAATTTTCCAGAAGTTACAGTTTTTGTGAATATGAATGAAGATGAATAACATTGACAAGTAAGTACAAAGTTCAGCTGAGCACAAGCACGCATAAATGAGAAAACCAAGGCTTAAAGTGCACAAATCAAAACCACGTGACTGATGCAGAAAAAACAGAAATTAACATAAAAATCTGCCAGAGGAACACGAGCAAGCTTTTCAGTTAAAATTCCCTAAGCACAAGCCAAGACCAGAAGTGATTAAAGTCATATGTTCTCCAAGTGATATTTTCCAAACTATTAGCATCTTAAATTTCATCTCCTGGGTAGAGTGAAGAATGAACCAAGTCTTTTAAAACATATTCCTTTAATGTATTTAGATGTGGCACAAAACAAATTAATTTCTTTCTTTATGTGATTGGCAGCACCAATAAAAGACGCACTCTGGTTTTTAAGAGAAATGATTCTTTCAGTTGTAAAATTGCATTTTTCAGTGTCTGCATACTTTTTTTTAAAGAAGCCTCTAATCTTAACAACAGTTACATCAAGTAAAAGGTATAACCTGATTAAACAAGATCCTTCCAAGCTTATGAAAACTGACTGTTGAAAATGCTTTGCCCCAGCTCATGAGACCTCCTGCTTCAGTAAGATCTGGTAGAAATTATTCAGAAATGGAAATGTTTTTTGCAGGAGGGTGAGGATAGACAAATAGAAATTTAAGAAAAAGAAATTTCACATCTTTAAGAAACAAGGCTATAAAGAACACAGGTAAATTAGTTCAAATGTGCTGTGAGCCTCAAAATCTGAATTATGTCACACTACAGTGTTTTCTCCATCTAAGTGAAGAAGAAAAGGACCTACTTAATATTGTTCTTTTTGTGGTGTAATT
>VYZV01042804.1:9991-35397 GCA_013401275.1 Pandion haliaetus
CATCAGTGTTCCCCCCCCCACCCCGCAAAGGGAGTCCCCCACCAGGCTGTGACCTCCCCAGGACCTTCACTTAAGCCATGACTTGCCCAAGGAAAGGGCTTGGGATCATGGGCTTTCCTCCCATCCTTCCATCTATCCAAAAACCCCACATCCCTTCATGGGGAAGGGGACAGGGCTGCAGGTCACTGCTGGCATAAGTCGGGGGGGGGGGGGCATAAAGCCCCCACATGGTGGCAGGGAGCATCGCTCCACCACCACAGCCCCATGAAGCCACCTTGGGAAGGAGCTACCCAAGCCTGGAGCCATGTGGTGGCCCCAGAGCCATGCGGTGGCCCCGGAGCCATGTGGTGGCCCTGGAGCCATGCAGTGGTCCAAGCCTAAACCCAACCCCAGTTGCCAAATGTGCTCACCAAAGCCTCTCACCCAACTGATGGTGAATATTTCACCTCTTCACACCCTGGTTGAGTTAATGAGTATTTCTGCCTGGGCATAACGGGATGAGGAGCAGCAGATCTGCTATTGATCCAAGTGAAGGAATTAAAACTAAACTGCCCCATGTCAGATCTCATTAGCGGTAACACTGATTGACCCTCCAAGCTCAGCTCCTGGAGCTTTCTACCCCACCTTTAGTGTTTCCTTTCCTTTCAGGGGAAAGCCTAGTATCTCCTTCTGAGCCATGGGCCAAAATTCTAGCAGTTGTTCCTAAAGCAGTTAAGGGTGAAGGGAGCCTAGGCCAGCGGTAGGACAGTGTCTATTGGGAAAGGTCCTCCTCTGCAGAGCCTGGGCTGTGATAACAAAGATCCTTGGACCCTGCAAGTTGTAGTGCTGTTACATTGGCTAGAGCTTACTCTATCCCATGTGTTTCAATGCTCACAGACAGCTCCTAATACATAACAAGAAGTCAACATTGAGAGCAAAAAAAGGTATTTGAGAGATCTTCAATTCCTGTGATCTACTGGGGGGGGGCGGGGTGTTGGCCCAGGTTTAACTGTAGCATGCTACAAACAGTGGAAGGATGATGTAGTATCGTTATTTCCAAATGTCCCGTTCTCTCTTTATGCGCTAACCCTTGGCTTCGCCAAGCTGAATGGGGCAACTCTCTGATTATTTACTCTTTTCTTTCCCCCCCCCCCTTTTATACGAACCCAAAGTGCAACCCGCAGTACTACACGGGAAAAATCCACCTTCCCCACCCCACAGCACTGGTGTTCAGTCTTCACCCACTTTGTTATCCTTGAGGTTGGGAAGGTCAACCAGAATTTTGCTAGATTTTCTTTAAAACCAGCAGAACCAATCAAATGACCCCTATACAGAAGTGCTGGTGCCAACACCCGACCTGACAAACCACGCTGGACCAACAAGTGGTAGGACGAGTCCTCTTGGGTCCCTAAGCTTGTTTCTCCCCATTTGGACCATGCTCATGGGAAGGAGCTCCAGTAGCTCCTCCCAATGACAGCAGAAGCCAAGCTGAGAGACACCACCAAGAGCAAGGAGGTCTCACTCAGGTGCCAGCAATTGGTCACCTTGCTCTTCTGAAGGACCCTCCAGTCTGACCTCTACACCACCATGTCCTGGTCAAGGTGACCTCCAGTGTTGGTCTCCACTGCCCTCACCTCCATCTGGAGAGGTGATCCAGGCATGACCAAAGCAGAGCAACCGAGACATCTGGGCACTGACTCAACACCAGGCGTGGGTTGGAAACCTGTGCCAGGAGGGATTCCCATCCACATCTCCTAACCTGGCTTCTTTAAAGGCTCTGGATTTGGTCCCTTGTGACAACCTCGGAGCCCAAGAGACGTGAGAGTTGCAAACACGCCACCAAATGAATGTAACTCTTTTGGCACACTTGAGGGAAAAATCAAAACCCAACAATGTTTTTGTCTTAGGAAAAAATAAAAAGAAGAAAAATCTTGTTTCTATGCTGGGTTTAGTGGTAAGGATTTAAAAATAAACTGGCCACAAGCATTGTCTGCAAATACGAACTCTCTCTCTGCTGCCCTCGAGGCAACTTATTGCTCTACTTGGGCACCCCAAGGTGCGATGTCACCGGCTGCAGTTGGCTTCACATTCTTCTGCCCTTGGGTAAGTCAAAACCCCCAGAAATTACCCCTATGCCCACAGCCTCTGCATGCCTGTTGCCTCCCAGCCCAGTCCACATCAACTGTGGATCACCTTCCTTGCTCTCACTTTTTCTCAGGTGCCTTCCCGTGAGGAAGGCGACATGTTTATTGCTATTGCTTCATCTTACCCCCACTTCTCCCCACTCGCCAAGCAGAGCAGCCAGACATCATCCCCCCCTCCGGCCTTCCTCTACGGTGCCGGGATTTGTGCTTGGATGAACATTTCTCCTGGAAGTCTCCAAGCCCAGCTGCAACCCAAAGAATGGAGGCGGGGGCACCTCATTTGCCACGGAGGTGTCGCAGTTTGGTCTCAGCCCTGCCAATGACACGGGTGCAAGGTGAAGCCATCCATTCCCCTCCTCGCCCTGCCTCAAAGACTCTTCTCCATCAACCAGCTGCCCTCTTTCCCCACACCACCAGACTCTGGAGAAGCTCTTCAGACCAACCCTTGGACATCTCCTTGCTTCCTTCAACAGCTGCCCGGCACATGTCTGCCTGCAAACGGTAGCCACGCAAGGAAGGAGCTGCCTTCTCCCTCACGCAGCCCCAGGGCATGGCTGATGGGGAGCATCTCGTCTTCCCAAGAGGTGCAAGATGCTACCAGGGCACGTGTCTCTCCGCTGCTCTCTTCCCATCATGCAAGATCCGTTTGCCCAGTTGGAAAAAGCAGACCAAAGACCCGATGGTGACCAGTCCTCCTACTTCCTAAGACGTGTGTGTTACATCGCTAATTATATTTATATTCTCTTACTCCTACAAAAGAAGGGATGAGTTCAGAATTTCACTGCAGATAATGCATTTATAATCTATCACGACAGCTATCTGGAAGACACCAATTTTCTTGTAATATGTTATGGAAGATTAAATAATTTATATTATTCAACTAAAATTACCCAAACCAAATCGGAATAAGCCTGCCTACCAGCGCTGTGCTTTTCACATAGTACCCTGAACATCAACCACTCTTACTAGCCAAAGAAAATCTAGGCTCTCGTCAACAACAACAACAACAGAAAAATAACGAAAAGAACCCAAACAAACAAGAAGTGGGGGATCTTTGCACCACTCAGCTGGGCAATGCTGGAAAAGTGAATATTCTGAGCTTTCAAATGATAGGACCAAAGAGAGAACTTTACTATTGCTCAGTGTCAGTATGTGTGTTACACAATTTATGTGGGTTGGGGAGGAGGAAGGGGGAGAGGAAAAAAAAAAAAAGAGGCAGAAGATTAGAAAAAGCAGCTTTTACAAAAACCACTAAAGAATGCATAAAGTGACCCTTGCACTTTTTTTTTTCTTTTGATCTTGCAAACAGACGAGGTGCTGCAGTACAGCGGCCACAGCACCGATGTAAGACTTGTGTAGTTGCATACAATGTTTGACTCTGGATCTGGAAGAGAGCAAACATATTAAAAATAAGGTGTTAGAAGCAAGCGGTGCACGATCGGACAGGGTTGTTCTCGTCTCCTCTGCACCCCTGCACTGTGTGCAGCACGTATAGCTGATGCATATGGGATTTAATCGTCCCTCACGCTGCTCTGTGGGCAATTTCTTGGGCACAGAGCTGAGAAAGAAGCAGCTTGCTGGCAATATCCAATGCATGGGATTAAAAATATGCAGATGGGATGCTCTCTGCTAATTGCACAACAATTTGTCACGGGCAGGATTAGCCCAGCTTAATGTATACAGCAAGGAAAGATTTCAGATAACCCCCTGGGCTGGACGAGATCTGCGTTGCCTCCCCGTTCACAATCATGTGTTCCCACCAGCTGCGTTGCCCATTAATTGGGCATGATGGACCAAGGGCTCCAGCAACACGCAGAGGGCATTTAAACAAGGAGCTGGGATTTCTGGGATCCTTAGCAGGACACGAACCTGCAGCTGGTAGCAGGCAGCTGCACGCAAATCCTGGTGCTAACGAACAGGCAGGGTGCAGGCAGCTGCATGCAACCCCGGTGCTAATGAACAGGATCATCTCCCAGCGTGTTTTAGCAGGGAAAAAAACCACATTCAAGTGATACCAAAGATGGGGAGGGACTCTTTATCAGGAAGTGTAGTGACAGGATGAGGATAACGATTTTAAACTGAAAGAGGGTAGATTTAGCTTAGATATAAGGAAGAAGTTCTTCACTGTGAGGGTGGTGAGGCACTGGCACAGGTTGCCCAGAGAGGCTGTTGATGCCCCATCCCTGGCAGTGTTCAAGGCCAGGCTGGATGGGGCTTTGAGCAACCTGGTCTAGTGGAAGGTGTCCCTGCCCATGGCAGGGGGTTGGACTAGATGACCTTTAAATGTCCCTTCCAACCCAAACCATTCTGGGATTCTATGAAAGAGCGTGATGCAGCCAAAACCTTAAAGCATGAAAATTTCCACCCTCACAGTGCCTGACTGCACTCGAAGTGGCTTGATGTCACTGAGGTCACTGGTAAAGCCTTGCATGCACCGAGCAGCAAGATGTAAGGTCACGGTACGCCGTGCTTTGCTAACACCCTCCGTAGCCCCATGACAGCGTGCGATGCAGCTATCCCTGCCGGGGAGCAGCGCTAAACGGCTCTTCTGGAACCAGCATCGCCCCGACAAAAAGATTCAGCAGCTTTGTAGGAAGAAGAGAAGCGATGGCAGTGCTCGGTGGCTAATTATCAACAAGGGCAGAGCAAGACCTGCAAAGACAACACTTACATGAATTGGCCAGTGGGTTTACCAGTGTGGAGGTACGTAGCTGTAGGTGGGGGTTCCTTGAGCCCTGTACGTTGGCACGGAAACTGGATGTGCTCCGATGGCGGTGTGCTGTGGGGTGGTCAACAAGGTTCCTGCAATGGCATGGAGAAATATTTACCAAGGCTGAGAGCTCCATCGGGGGAGTGGTAGCCCGAGGGTACGGTGCTGCAGACCGCATCCAAAGGGCAGGCACAGCATCAGCTCCCTTTTTTTTCCTTCTTCAGTCCTCCCAAATATTATTCTGCCCCTGAGACCTGAATCGAAGGCATCTGACTCAAGCGGTTGGTATCTGCCAGCATCATGAATGTAATAAACCCACCTGAAGCTCCAGCATATTTTCCATGCTATTTCGGCCCCTTAACTCATCTTTTCCCAATTTTCCTTGTCCCTAAAAGAGCAGCAGCAGAACTAGCTGCTAACCTGCTGACATCTTCCACCTGCTGAAGGCACTGGCCTAAACCGCGACAGCAGATCACTGCAGCAGTCTGAAACATCTAAGGACCAAACGGGAAGGGATGAGGAGATGAGAAAAAACGCAGATCTTCCAGAGAAAATTCAGATAAGCTTTGCCACTCATCTCCCAAGGGCAGTGGAGCTCTTTTGCTTCATTTAAACTCACAGAGCCAAGAGCCTTGGGATGCAGCAGAAGGAGAAATCTTCTCCCAGCCATGAAGCAAAGGGACTGCCCAGTGCAGCCTCTTTTCTTTTAGTCTGCAGCCGATACGCAGAGGGATTTTAGGTAAGAATTTGCGCAATGCCTTCAGCAAACATGGGGAGGGAGAATACAGCCCCAAACTACTCCGTTCTGGGAGTAACTGCGTGCTTGCAACAATTTCCCAGTTTCTGGGTGTCATCTCTCTACAAATGCTACTAATGAAATTTTAGAGGACATCCCACATGCATTAATTACATCTATCCACTTCTCAGTATAAGCAACAGTAAATCTCTCAGAGTGGTTCTTGTCATACCCAGGCTGCAATATCTCTGCTTGCACCAGGGATTGTGACCCATAACAAAGTCCTATTTCACAGCTAATGCAGATGCAAAAGGATGAATGATGCATTTCTTGGCATAATTCAATATACAACCCTAAGAATTGTTAATGAGAGAAATACAGGCTTTGGAAAAAAATAAAACCAGCCCATATCCTTACTTAATGTGCTATCAGTTAATTGCAGTTTGAAGCAATCCTGCACATAAAATGCAGAGGATTTGGGCTACATAAACCAAGGTTAATGTTCATTTCATCAAATGAAAGCAAAACAATAGCTATCCTAAAAAAGACACTTGAGGATAGAAATGCAACAGTGTTTGAAGACGCACAAACCTGGTTATTCCTCTACTTATGGAGCAGACAGAGGAAAGAATAATGTATTTAAGGATGCAGGAGTGCATTCCTCTAGAATGAGCCAAATGAAAGGTCTCCTCCGCTAACCTAAAAACTGAGTTAGATCAGTATCAGGAGCAAATTAATTGATTTTTGCCTGCAAAGGAGTAGCAACCAGCAAGCAAAACTAGCAGATGAAGCTGCAATTAGCTGTGTGCAAGGCGCTTGTGAAGCCACTTGCCAGATACACGCTGCAGGCAGCACATGGGATGCACAGCGAGTTTTTCGTCCAGGACAAGTCTCCTGCGCAGGTTGCTTGGATATGTCCCACCCGAGAGATGAAACCACAGCTCAGAACATGGAAAGATTTTTCCTTCTTACCTGCTGACATTGCCATGGTGGTCCCAGCGACCATCCCCATGGCCACACCGTTGGTCCTGGGCGCAGCGACCGGGGCCGGATAGATGGCCGATGGGATGCTGTTGGGCTGAACCACGGTGGTGTGATGGATAACGTGAGGCTGTGCCGCGTACACTGGCTGGGTATAATAAGCTCCCTGTTCGAGAAGGGGAAAAAAAAAAAAAAACCAAAACCCACCATCATCTTTGTCATTCGATTGAAAGCACAAGCCAAAGCAGTGACTTGAAGCCCAGTATTTTATTTAGAGGCAATCACCAGCGCTGTCTGCAGTGGGTGGCAGCCCGGTAACATGGACCGTGCTGTCAGCAAGGAGTTACATCAGCTTCGACTGTAGATCCTGCTACGGAGTGAGCAGTGATGCTCTCGGGGCCTGTCCTGCCGGCTGCGGCAGCCGAGCCCCACACCTACCCCCTGCACCAGACGGGATGTAGGAGGTTCCCAAACCCAGCCCGGAGCGGCTCCACTGGGACAGTCCTTCACTTCCAGACTTCAAGCCCTCAGCTCCTCCAGATGTGTTGCAGAAGCAATATTAAGACGAGCAGGCATCACGTGTGGCTGCTGGTACAAAGAGCTGCCAATGGGACATCACTCAAGCCCTGCCAAAGGGCTGGTCCTTCCCATGAGCAAGCTCCTGTGCCTGGAGACCTGGATAAGCAAGGATGAAGCTGAACCTGTGGACATGTGAGACGGTCCATGGGATGGATAAAGGCAACGGGACTGGGAGGGGGATCAGCATTATGGGTCGGAGAGTAAGCTCGTCAGGGACAAACTGTGCTGCCTCTGCTTGGTGGGATGAAATGGGGCCTGGACCCAAAAGACTTTGGCTGCTGGCATAGAAAATGAACAAGAGACGGAAGAAAAGGAGAAGCCACGGTTCTTGGCTGATCCCAAGGTGCTTGCTTGGGTCCAGGAAGCGTGTCATCTTCTTGGGTTTCCGATGGGAGGCAGAGTGGCTCTGAAATCCAGGCTGCTGAGACCCGTGGGGATTTGAAACAAGGTGGGAAGGATGGGAGAAAGGAGCCAACAGAAAAAGCTCCACGTGCAAAATAATGAAGGGCCTGAAATGTGAGCGGCGCAAGGGAGAGAACTGCCATCGCCGGGACAGGCAGGGACACCACCGGTACCTGCAAACCAGGGATGGTGGGCAAGATTAGAGGGTTTAAAATAATGAAGGGAGATTTTATGATGCATTGGTGAAAGCTGTTAGAGAATTGCTGAAGGTATGGATTAAGGGGAGGAGGAGATGCAGGTGAACTATTAAATTACTTCTTTCTTTCAGGAGCTACAAAGTTTGTAGGAGAAATTGCAGATGCTGAAGGGCATTTCCTTAGAGAAAGAGAAGGACATGCTAGGATAAATTAGGCCCATGAAGAAAAGGCGACTGAGAAATCAGCTGCGGAGAAGGAACATCCCAGGCGGTGAGTGCTGCAAGCACAACGTGCTGAAAGGATCTACTAAAGCATCTCCTCCTCGATCTACTAAAGCATCTCCTCCTCGCCGTCGTTCCCTTCCAGGCTGTCAAAACTCTTATTTGCTGGTCCCTGGGAAGCAGAGATGAGGAAATGGCATCTGCAAGCTCTGCTCCATCTCAGGCTTGCTGGTGGGCACTGCTAGCAGATGCCAACCTCCTGCTGCGGCTGGGATCGGAGAGGAACCAGCAGGCAGGGATGGATTTGGTCCCCAGCGGTTTATGCAATGCTCAGTTAACGGAAGGAGAGGTGACAGTGGACTAAATCGGCAAGAGGAGAAGCTCCGGTTTCAGCAAGGCATGAAGAAACCGCTCCACGACGATGTAGCTGGTTATTTGACATTAAAGAGGAGGGGGAAAGCTAGGGAAGCCAGACTGCTCCAAGGAGCTCGTGATCTTCAATGGGAAGGGGCATCAAGGTGATTTTTGGAGGACATCTGCCCTAAACTGCATCCCTATGGTGGATCTTGGCCCCAGCACATAGCTGGAGGCAACGGCAATGCAGTAGCAGAGAAGATGATACTGGAAACCCATCCAGGTGCTCAGGGAGGAGCTCCTCCATGCGGACACGAATCTGGGTCATGCCTGAAGTAGCTTGCGCTGGTGAAGGTGACACAGGGGCTTTTCCATGGGAGGTGGCAGGAGGGCGATGCAAGCCAAGTGAGATGCCAACAGCCACTGGCAAGTGGACCTTGTGGTGACCCAGACTCATCTGTGGCCCTGGGAAAGAGCAGCATTGAGAGCTGGGGAGGGTAGGGAGAGGTGGGTGCAGGTACCACCCTGGAGCCAGCAAGCCCCAGCAGTCAGGCATGTGATTTTGGGGGAAGAGACCCGATTCCCAACCTGGCCAAGCCACAGGGATGCCACTGTGTTGACTCCACTGCACACCAACAACCACACAAGACTATGTCTCATGCAGAGGATCCGACAGAGGAGGCAGGAAAGAGACCCCCCAGCATCCCGGAGACCCACCAAGCCCCACCATGAGCATCTCCATCACACCAGGACATGGGTGCTCAGCCCTGACGGCCAAGGACAAAGCCCTGCAGGAACTTCGGGCTGTATTTGCACACCATTGAGTGAGGCGGTGAGCTTCCGCGGCGGCCGGCGAGGCACCCACCTGGGTGTACAGGTTCTGCTGTGGATAGGCACTTCTGATGGGGTACATAGCGGTTTGGTATGGATTCGGAGATGGCGAGTAGGGAGGAGGTGCGTTGTTACTCTGGGTCGGTGGGACCTTGTAGGGAGTCCCCGCAGTGTACCCTGGCAAAGACAAGAGTAGTCCAAGTTAGGGTGAGGATTTATAGCTGCAGAGCCAGTCCAGCTGGCCCATGAGCAAACCAAGCCGCTCTTCATGATGGACCAGCTGCTCACTGGGCATCACTCAGCGTGGAGGAGACGTACCAAGATGCACCAGCATCTACTGACGTCCCATGAAACCCACCAAGCCGAGACCTCTGACTCCAGCATCCAGCCCCTGGCTAATCGATCACAGCAGCCGGGTCTGCATCCTCCACCCAGCCTGGCGGTGGCTCTTCCCACACTGCCTACACTGGGCCATAGAGCTGATGAGTATTCCAAACGGTCAAGGTATGACTTGATGGGACTCAACCAGCACTTAAATCACCTAAGACAGCAGTGTCCCCACACCTACTTACCCATCTCCATACATCTACTTGATGAGAATAATGTTTTCCCTTCTCTCCTTCCCACATTTTTGTCCTTTCACCTTTTTTGCTCGGGGTGTGATGGGCAAAACCAGAATTTAATTGCTGGAGGATCTAATTTCATGGCACAGTATTGCTGTCCTCTGCCTACGTCCCCAGGCAATGTCCAGAAAAGCAGCAACACCAATGGTCCAAACCTTAATATTAAGGTGAAAATGGCAGATGCCTTTAAGTATTTCATCAAGTTGGATAGTGCCAACCAGTTTCTTCTCCTGCAAAGTAGGGCTGTGACCACCAGCTCACCTTGCAGGTGGGAGAGGCAACCCCAAGTGAAGCTCAAGCACCTTTATACCTGTCCCCCTCCCTGCAGGCTATTTGCATTAGCGACAAAAGCAGCAAATCTGCTTTATTGCCATTAAGAAAAGCCATTTGCTCTGCCCGGTAAAGAGGCATGGCAGGCTGCTGGCAAGCTGGGAGGAGCAGCGGGGGCTTGGGAGGGCAGTGGTTAGGCAGGTGCAGGCAGCCGGGGAAATGTCCCTTGCAATATTTGTGATCCTGATATGGCAGATGATTGAAATTTTTGTCTTTCTTCTGTTTGGATGCAAGGAAAAGAAAACGGACTTCAGCATCTCCCAGTCTTCCCTATCATCCCATGAAGCTGTTTAGCTGGAGCATCCAAGTCCCAGATTTACACTTTATCAAAGGTCTAAAGAAACCTTAACTTATCTTGCAGCATTTAGGAGATGCTGAGTATATGAGGAACAAACTAAAATGAAGGATCCTTTCCAAGACATGGAAATTTGTCCCAAAAAATAAATGTAACAAAAAATAACCTAAAAGATAACACGGTATCAGCTGACCTGCTGGCTGTGGGTGTCACTTTCAGGTTTTGCTGCTATTTGCATTAAGTTTTGAGCTGTCTGGTGCTTATAAAATGGTATTTTCCTTCCAGGAAGACCCAGTGGTACCAGCTCAAGATCCTCTAATGCAAGTCTGATCATATTTGTGGTTTTTTTAAATGCTTTCCCTGGAGTGAGGACATCCCGTAAGGATCTCTGCTCTTCTTCTGCTTCCTTTCAAGGTACCTTCCTATCTGTTGACTTGTCATGAATATGGGGTCAACCCCCATACCCTCCACCTATTTAGCTCTCCAAAAAGAAAGGGGTGGCTTTAAGCAGGTCCATGATAACACTGCATTATCTAGTTCTTGTTACCTGGCAGCAAAGTACTGTAAGACCTCATGGCAAGTACAGCATTTAAAGGTGGTGTGACCTGCCCCGAGGATGGGACGTCCCTGCACCAAGGATATGCAGCACCTGAATTCCCAACCTTTAGAGGCATCTCCAAGGAAGGCTCCATGAAGTTGCCCCTGAAACATTATTACTTAAGTGCTAAATTGGGGAAAAATCCTCGAGAATACTTAAAGTTGTGCTTTCAGGGTTTTTTTTTTAGGGTGGACTAAAAGCTGAGCTGCTGCCACGGGACACCCCAGACTGCATCAAGGTGTTGGTCACAGCTTGATGAATGGTTAAAAAAATGGAAATGGAAAAAAAAAATCTGCTCGCACAAGCACGGAAAAGCATGTGGGATGGGCTGGCCAGTGAGACATGGTAGTAAGCTCTTGCAAGATTGCTGGGAGAAATCATCCTTAGAACAAACGGGCCTGGAAGACTGTGTAGGATGGAGAGGAGAAGTCAAGGCTCAGCCCAGCGATCAGACATCTAAACACCCAAGTATAATGAACTAATTTACTCAACCACTGTTCAGGGCAGCAATTAATGAAGGCTAAGATTTCAAGTCTGCTAATATCCCGTACTATCTGCCCAGCACTGAAACAGTGTAAAGATAACAAGGAGCCTTCTAGGAACTCCCAAACAGCATCTCACTGCCTCCCGACTACTGCAGATTGGAAAAAATGTGTTAATTAAACAGCGGAATAGCTGTGACCCTTTTTCTGACTTGCATTAGCAGGAGAGCAGCTATGTTTAAATGAGAGATGGAAGCAGCAGAGCAAATGCAGGTTTGAAATGGCCATATTCACCATAGCAGCAGAAGTGGAGACTCCTCCATCACGAGGTCCTCCAGGAACCCAACAACTACAGACCAACCAGCCTCCTGTTTTTCAATCTCACAGATTTTTTTTTTCTATTCCGAACTCAATTTTTCCAAACAAAGACCTCTTGGCATCATGCTTCATTTCTGATGCGCATCTGGAGATGTGGACCAGCTCAAGGCTGTGTGGTTTCACTGCCTTGAAGGCTAACACTTGCTGTGGTTTCCCAATTGCTGAATCATGGACAATTTATCTACAATATTTTAAAAGGTATTAAGCATAATAGGCCAGGCAGATGTAATCTTCCATGTTTATAAATTGCAAAAAAATAGAACAATTTGCAGGTTAAAACAATGTGTAATCAAGTTTTAATGACACAAGATGATGGAGGTTCCTCTCGGAAAAGCAACTCAGCTAAATTTAGAGCCTAATTATGAGTATCTAACACCTTATTAGGATTAGGAGGTTAGCATAGCCCATGCTTCTGCCACTTCGCAGTATGGCAGCAGGCTGGGCTTTTAAAAGCAATAGCAAGCTCCAGCATTTATTAAAATTGCTGATTAAATCCCTCATGCCACTCTAGAAATCTCAACCTTATTGATCCTGCAACACAGAAGTACCCTGAATTGCATGGCTAAATTTTTCTATAACAGCATGAAGGCTGATGGGGGGTGGGGGGGTGTAAAACCTGTGATGGATTTTGTATCTCCATATCCTCTTGTTTCCACATGAAGGAGTCACCACAAGCATGATTCCTCAGATGGAAAAGGAATTGGCTGGATGGCCACGTCCAGAGTTACAGTCAACAGCTCAATATCCAAGTGGAAACCAGTAATGAGTGGTGTCCCTCAAGGGTTGGTACTGGGACCAATACTATTTAGTATCTTCAACAGTGACATAAATGGTGGGATTGAATGCACCCTCAGCAGGTTTGCAGATGACACCAAGCTGAGTGGTAGAGCTGATACGCTAGAGGGACCTGGACAGGCTTGAGGAACGTGTCCGTGTGAACCTCACAAAGTTCAACAAGGCCAAGTGCAAGGGCCTGCACATGGCTCGGGGCAACCCCCCGTATCCATACAGGCTGGGTGGTAAAGGATAAAGGAGAAGGACTTGGGGGTACTGGTGGATGAAAAGCTGGACACGACCCGGCGATGTGCGCTCGCAGCCCAGAAAGCCAACCATGTGCTGGGCTCCATCACCAGCAGCGTGGCCAGCAGGTCAAGGGAGGGGATTCTGCCCCTCTGCTCTGCTCTGGTGAGACCCCACCTGCAGTTCTGGGGCCAGCTCTGGGGTCCTCAGCACAGGAGAGACACGGACCTGTTGGAGCAGGTCCAGAGGGGGGACACGAAAATGGTCAGGGGGCTGGAACACCTCTGCTGTGGAGAAAGGCTGAGAGAGTTGGGGTTGTTCAGCCTGGAGAAGAGAAGGCTCCGGGGAGACCTTACTGCAGCCTTGCAGTACTTAAAGGGGGCTTCTAAGAAAGCTTATAGATTGGACATAAGGAGGAAATTTCTTATGATGAGGGTGGTGAGACACTGGAGCAGGTTGCCCAGAGAAGCTGTGGACGCCCCATCCCTGGACGTGTTCGAGGCCAGGCTGGACGGGACTTTGAGCAACCTGGTCTAGTGGAAGGTGCCCCTGCCCATGGCGGGGGGGGGTTGGACTAGATGACCTTGAGAGGTCCCTTCTAACCCAAACCATTCTGTCATTCTATAAAAACCGACGTGCATTTTTTCAGTAAATTCAAGCTGTGTCTAAGGGGGCTGCACTCAGCACACTCCCACCCCTAGGAGCAGAAGGCAGATCCCCTGAGGAAGACACAGGGCAGAACATGGGGCTCACACCATGGTGGATTGTGGACAGGAGTAAGCAGCCACGAGCAGCTCCATGAGGTTCGACGTGATTCCATGACCCAGTTGAGTCTGACTGGTTCTGGGTGTCTGGTCCTGCTTCTACCACAGCCCTCCAGCCTGGCTCATCATCCTCCAGCTTTTTTCCTAGCTTTATTGTCCATCTGCCTTCCCTGTCCCCAGAGGGCTGGAGGAACAGCTTTGGAGTGGTGAGCATGGAGATATCACAGGGGATGATGCCATGGTGTGGACACTGGCACAGGCAGCTGCCTGGCAGGCTTGCATAGCCTCTGCCAAAATCCTCCCTGTCACATTGTCACTACCACCACTATCCTCACCGGCCAGACAAAAGCAAACAGGAGGCTCTGGGGCAGAAACGACCATAAAATCTACAACCTTGCTCACTACAGTGCGCAAAGCTTTGTGTCTATGACCGCCCCCATCTCAGCTGGAGCATCTAAGCAACGAAACAAAATACCTCAGGCAAAACCAACCTTTGAAAACCCATCATTAAAGGACAAAAAGCCAAAAGGCAAAGGCATGTGCCCACACTGTAGGCAAGGCAAGGATGAAGGCACCTGGGCAGCTCTTACCCAGCCTTTAAGTTCATGCATGTCTTGCTGTGGTCTTTCACTGCGGGTTCACAGCCCAGTGGAGCCCTCAGCACCTTTTCTGTCTTACTGGTGCAGATGTGGGGAGGTACTGAGCAGCTATTGCATATTTATTCGTATTTATCCCTGTTTGGCATGTGGCTCCAGTATGTACTGGTGGGCACTCTTCACCCTGGGAACAGAAGGACTCGTCTCCCAGGCTTCTCCTTGGCTCTCCTCCATCCAGCTCTGACACCTTGCTGATGCTCATGAGTAAGCTCTCACCTGTTTCCTGCTGCCTGGGGAAGGCTGTTCTCCCAAGAACAAAACCTAGGCCAGGTGAGATCGAGCAGAAGGACAGAACCAATTTGGGATGCCCAGCCTGAAATGCTTCTGATTTTTCAAAAGCCTGCATTTGAGACGGCATCTCCCAGCAGAGCTCTGGCGAAGCCAACCACAGCTATAAGCCTGAAGAATCTCTGCAAATCAAACCTCAAGGCTTTATCTATGAAATTTAATTTCCAAATGAAATGTGCCCAAGCCAGTTCTCTGGAAACAAGGCCAGCCTACATGAGTCTGGCCAGTGACTGCATTATTGATCTCCTTTCTCACCCACACTGGGTGGCCGCAGCCAAATTTTGCCCCCAAACCCTTTCCTACCCCGGTATCTGCTCTTGCCCCCTCTGATTTCGAGGGAGGAATCTCACCTGCAGCAGCCCAGAGGTGCAATAGGGAGGAGAAATCACGTCCAGGCATGGGTCGAACTCCAAGGGAATTTTGCCGAACGATATCTAGGTTTCTATTGATTACAAGCTGAGATTTTTTCCAAACACTTACAACTTGGTCAAATCTGGTTTGCCGTGAAATTAGGTGTGATGCAAAGCCCATGCACCATGTCAGGCATACAGCCCCTACCCCAGAACTGTAGGGACATGCCTCTTCAAAGACAAAGTCTCCCAAAGGCTTATCCCAAAGATTTATTTTTTAATAGTTTTTTTAATCAAAAAAAGAAACACTATTTCTTCCTCTCATCTCATTCTGTAAATGATTTAATTTAGCACAAAAAGGGAGCCTGGAGCAGACAGACAGTAAGGAACACTTCAACCCGCACGTGTGCATGGGCGCAGCGGTCCCAGCCTTGTAAACATGGCCCGCAGAGAGTCACTTTAAGATACCTTATATTTTTTTTCTCCAAATACAACTGGGAGTTTCTCCAGGTCCTGGGGGTGTTTGGAAGGTTAATTTTTGCATTTTGAACCTAGGAGTGGTCCCACCTCACGCTTGCAGCACGACCCATGCTAGCCATGCCCCAGCTTTAGCAGGCAACATGAGGACAAGAGCAGTCCGGCAGGGACCAGAGGACACACCACAAGCCAGGGGAAGCAGCTGGGGACCTTATCAGGGAGTTTATCACCCTTCCTGGAGGCACTATTTGGCCTCTTAGGGGATGAGATTACAAGGCTCCTCCTGGAAAAGCCTGTTTGACTGCGATCCATAAGCAGCATCTCCTCCCCAACTCTGCTCAGCCAGTTTGAGTTAAAAGGTGGGAATTTCACCCAGGTTCCTTGAAAATCATGCTTTATTTTAGAATTGTCTCTTTCACTTTTAAGGTAATAGGAAAAAAATATCTCCCTTTGATTTTTCTATGCATCCCACTCTGCTCAACCACAGAGCATCATCACTACAGATACACACCTGCAAACAACCTCAGGTTGCTCCCGGGGACCAAACACTCAGCTAAAAGAGAGGCCATCACCCTTCTCCATTTGACTTCCTCCTCTGAAGGAGCTCTAGGAGGGTCGGTGCTCTCCTTTTCATGCTCCTTCATGGTTTTAACACATGAGAACAGAAAGGAGCAGGGATGCTACCTCGTTTTCAGAAGAAAAAACCCAAGAGCTCTGCAAAATTTCATCCCAGAAGGGAATTGCAGCAGCAGCGCAACACTCCCACTGGGCAGCTCTGGCACAGAAGGTGATGGATCTGCTCCATGATGCCAGCAAGCCCCCCCAGGACCTGCAGCACCCTCACCTCTGTCAGGGCTCAGCACTCAGGGAAGGACACATGGACGCACGGACATGAATGATCCCATCCGTTTGCTGATCCCAAATAACCCCATCCCCAAATAACCCACAGGAGGGGAGGCAAATGGGCACAAAACAACCAAGTAAAACCCCAGAAGAAAAGGTTTATTTACTGAATGCTGCAGAAGAAGCCTGATAAGTTCTGTTCTCGGTCCCGGTGTCCACCGGGAGGTGGAAGGTGCCCTCCGTGGCACAGGAGGAAGAGGTCTGTGGCCAGGCTTGCTTCATCAGAAGTGTAGCTTGAGTGGAGACAGAGAAGAGGTGTCACACAGAGCAATGAAGATACAACTTCCCGCATTTATGTCACATTTGAACCACTTTTCTGCTCTCTTCCTTTCCCTCCCACCTTTTAAAGACAACTATCTGTAGGAATTTCACACCGTGGTTCCTCTGGCCCCACCTGCTCCCCATGGAGGGATGGTTTGCACAGTGCATCGCAGCAAACGAGTTACCTACCCCAAACAACTGGTTTCCTGAGCTAAGCAACCTGCATGAGGATCTACACCTGGGGGATGTGGCCAGCAGAGCCACCATCCCTCCCCAGATACCACCGGTCACCTCTGTGCATAGGGCCCAGTAACAGCTGTCCTTGGCCTTGTGTCTCCCAGCTGGAAAACAGGCTGAGCCTGATGTGCAAGGCATTTTATTCTCAGTAAAACCCTTTGAGATGCTTGCATGGCAGGTACCACCAGTGGACAAAGTACTGGTCGCTGCAACCATCCCATCACAGTGTTGGGTGATCCTTAGAAACTCTGGAAAGGACAGCCAGCAGAAGTAGTGGCTTTGGGCAGGTTCCTCTGTATCCCAGTTTGCAGAAAACTATGAAGCCAGCTAAAATAATCCAGAAGAATCTCAAGAGCCAGATCTTATGGGATTTGAGAAGGGACCAACAGAATTCAGTCATTTTGTGGGTCATAAATTTTCCGAAAGAGGAAAAGGTCTTATACTAACTGCCATAGTGCACCTCTGTGTGATGAACGAGCACTGGCTACTCCTTTATCCTATTTCCAAACACATTGCCAACGCTCATCTAAGAAGGACTGCCATTACACCGAAGGCACATCTACGGAGAAGGCAGATCACCAACCCAAGACGACAGCCAGACTCCTTCCCAAAGTTGGTGCCTCTAGGAAAGGCTTAACAAGTATTTTTCTGTTTTTCTTTTTTTTTTTTTTCCCCTAAAACTATGGATCTGTCCTAACTTTTTGTTCCAGACAAATCTCAAATGGTGGCCCTCACCACCCTTGGTTTAAGTCCCACCACCTCCCAACAGAGTGCATATATCTTTTGAAAGCCTCAGCCAGTTGTTGCAGCTCGCTCGCTGCTCACCAGCTTAACAAGCTGCTCTGGCTGTCATTACGAAAGAAATAAGCTCCAGGTTTTCCATGTACCGCAGTATGTACTTCGCACAACCCAGCTACTAAGGAAAGAAAACCAAGTGAGGGTTGATCGATCCTCAGCAAGCTGCTCAGTGATTAGACCTCGCTGTGAAGTTGTGGAGGATAAAGGAGGCAAAATGACGCAGCTGCTGGAATCAAAGAAAATCACTGATTTATAGCTTCTTTAAAGGTATTGTCTGTGAACGCAGAAGGTAGACTGTTGAGATGCTCTCTCTCCACCAAATTCTGAATTTCCCAAGATCTCTAGAAGGTTGGAGGTCAGGGTACGTCCCCGTTGTCCCCTCCTCCCTGTGCGGGTGGCGTGAGGGACAGGTAGGATTTCCCCAGGGATGTGGTAAAGGGATTTTGGGTCAGATCTGCCAACTCAAGAGTCTTCTGGAGGAAAAAAAAAAAAGGTGTAATTTTGTAGGCAGGGAACTGTTTCTGATAGCAGAACCAGCCAAGCTCGGACAAAGCAGTCTGGGGCAGAAAGAGGAGCTCTTTGGGAGGGACACCACGGCCCACAGGATGAGGTGGTGGGTTCCTTATACTCCCATCAGCCCCAAGGCCATCACACATGAAGACATTTTAAAGCTGCACTTCTTAACTCCTTCTCCCAAGCAAGTTCCTGCCCCCCCGAGGGGCTCAGCACTAAGCCCCACAGAACAGACTCCATGACTTGGTCAGGACTTGCAAACCTTTCTGCAACGGCAAGAGCAATGACGTTTCAAACCCCTCCAACGCCTCCATGTCTGCTCAGAGTCTTAATTGACCATCTCTGAAGATCCAACTGTAAACCTGGCATGCCACAGGGCTGGAAGTTGGGGATGAGTGACTGAGGAGGCCAAGGAGGAATCAGGACTGGTACCACAGCCTGCACCAGCCGCAATGCAGGTCTTCATGGTTGGACACCACTGCCCAGAGAGAGCGGAGAAGCACTGCTGCAGGTCTGTTGGTCCACCAAAAACTCATGAGCCCACTCTCCTACTGTGGGACAGAAATACAGGAGCATGAAGGACACCCAGCAGTGATGCTTTAATGGATGGCATGGCAATCATCAGCTGTGTGGAGATGTTTATGGGGGCAAGATCTGGCTGGCTGGTGCTCCGCTGCTGGGGACATGGAAACGTCCTCCTCCCTCCTCCCTTTCTCCCAGAGAAAACCAGGAGGTTTGTGGGAAGTGAGGGATTCAGAGTGCAATTTCTCCTCCACTCAAGCACTGATCACGTTCTGCTCCAAGCCTGTGCCCCCTCCCAAAGGTTTGTGAGTTACTAAGGATTTCCAAACTGCCTTGCTTTATTTTCCGCGGTACACTGCACTCCTGAACATCGAACTGGAGAGCTAACTCCCAGCGCCGAGACAGAAACACTCTTTCACTTATGCTTTTATTCAAAATCAGATTCATTTTTGCCTCTGGATTTCACAAAGGTTTTAATCTCCAAGACTGATGAGACAATTTATTTAGATGTTATATGAATCCTTCCTCTGCGGTTTCTCCTCTCCACATTAGACCTACCAAAAATCAAGGTAATCTGGGATGGAGACGGCTGGGAGCTTGCCATAGCTACACATGTTCCTTATATTAAATCACGGATCCTCGGAGAATCCATCACTTAAAACTACACAAAAGGTGAACCAAGGAAGCTTCTAGAAACATTAATATCTCCTGGTCTTTTGCAAGAGCTACAATTCACAGAGGTTACAATCCAGCCATGACTATCTAATCTCATTTAAGAGCTATCTCCTACCAGTATCTGCTGGATTTGGTTTAGCCTCTTGCCTACGCTGTTCATTGAAAAATAAAGAGCTTTTATTCATTACCTGTTGGATCCCTGGCAAATCTAGTGGTGGGGACTGGGCAAGCAGTGTGAACTCAGCATGGGTCTCTGCAGCGCTGGGGCTGGTCTGTCTCCCTGCAAGGACCTCTAGCCAACATGGTAATGTTCAAGACGTATTTTAAGTGGAAAAGAGAAAAATGTGAACCAGGTATGCCTGAAGAAAATTTCATGAATTAACTGGAGTACAGAATCACAATGAAAGGGCGAAGCAGATGATACAGTATATACAGTATATGTACTTCTTGCTTCCCTCTGCCAACCTTATTTGTGATGGATATAGCCTTGAGCCTCGTACAAAGTTTTCAGTAAGCTTAATTCCCCAGGCAGTCCCATTACCATGAGCCTGAGTGCCCCAAAACGGTGGGAGCACTTGTTCTTAGAAAGCCTTGCAAGGCTCTACAGGCTATTCACCCCACCAGACCCCAAGATACCCACCTTAGGGGACCCACTGATGGCCCTAAATAGTCGGTGGGCGCCTATAGAGGGTGGTTCAGAGCACTTATGTGGGGAAAGATGATGCCTACGCTTTCCCTCTGCAGAGCAATGTTTCCTCTGGGGACGATCCAGAAGCAGGAATGGGGGATCAGAGCCTCCATCCTGTCCCACAACATCCCCACAGAGACCCCTAATTTCCAAGGGTGATCTTAGAAATATTTGTTCTGCTCTGGAAGGGCACTGAAGTAATGGATGCAAAGCACTATTCTCCCCTGCATTATTAATAAATGCAGTTAAAGCATAAGCCAGCCTCCATGTGAAAAGTGTGTGCCCTACTTTCAGGAAAATAAAAAGGCATGCTTTAATGAAGGAAGTTAAAACAAAACAGCCATCTCAGGAAGACAGAATGCCTGGGAGGGAACATGCACCAGGCCTAATGAAGACATACTTTTTTTTTTTTTTTTAAATTGGCGTGCCTCGTGTCTCTGCAGTAGAGTGATTTTAGGCGCTCATTTTTACATACGTGAAAGGAATTTTTTTGAATGACGCTGCCCTCAATAACCAGGCTTATTGCAAGCATCAGAGTTTGCAGTCATCTTGTAGCCTGCCTTATGTCTCTCCCTCTAACAAATATGGAAAAACACCAACAGGAAAATCACAAAAGGCAGAAACTTGTGTTGTTTCAATGAATTGGGATGGAAAGAAATTCATTCCCTTGCTTGATGTAGGGCTTCTTTGGCTGAGCTTTGCAAGCAATGCAGTGGCTGGCTGTTATCTATGCCTTGGGAAGGGTTGCTTTGAAATAAACTGGTGAAGAATTTATCATTCTTTTGGTGCTCAAACATCAGGAAATATTCACCAGATACCTGACACTAAGAGAGGGAGGAATCAAGACTGGTTCCAGTTACCATTTTCCCTTCCTCCCTGCTACTGGACCTGCATGGACCAAGGGGACTCTAGAATTCTCCAAGCTCCTCTCCATGTCTCCTTATGCTTCTCAGATTGAGCCAATGACAAAGTTTGGGGCACTAAATCATTTACATTTCCATGTGGATCCCAGGGTCTTGGGAACCATGAGGTGAACAGAAGAGCATGAGCATTGCTGACTTCCAGTGTGGCATCAGGGACTGTAACGTGAGTGTTCGGGAGGACATCAAGGATGAAAGCGGATGGCACGTAAGTAGCAGGTATTTGACAAATTGACTGAAAATTAACCACCACTGATGCACTTCTTTTCACTTGAGATGAACCACACCAAGGGCAGGAGCAGAGGGCAGTCTTCACCTTCGCTTGGTGGTGGTTCATCTCTTGCTGAGATTTTGCATGGAAGCCAAGCAAAACTCATGACATTTGGGGCAAGAGATACCTAACCAGAGAGAGCTCGTCTGAGGAACACCTTTAGGGTGGACCAGAGAGGGTGATCAAGCTTGTACAGAACAGCTTCTTTCAAGACTGACAGCTCGCTTTCAGTTACATCCCACAAATCCAGAATTCACAAGCAAAGGATGCTCTTCCCACCCTTTTCAACCTCTATTCCAAGTAGCATTAAGGGGCATATTTGCCTGGTTAACCTACATATGGAGAATCAGATAACTGAACATGAAACTTTGGTTTGTGATCGCTTTTTTAACGATTCTGAAGGATTTCTGCCAGCAAGTACCATTCCCCCNGAAACAGAAGAACATTGTCAGTGGATGGGATACTTTTGAGAGTAGCAATTCTGCCGGGAACGTACAGCATCTCTTTCTGCAGTGAGGCGGCTGAAGGCTCAACATCTAAAATTCCTTAAAAATACATTTAGAATTAGTCTGCTGTTTCAGAATCAAAGATTTTAAAAATAAAGCTGATCCTCTCTGATTCCCAGTGTGTTTGATGGATGGCATGAACCCCAGCAGCATGTTCTTCTCTGCGGCAGGTTTATTTCCAGCCTCCTGTATGACAGCAGCTGATTCAATTTGAGTAAACGCTCTCCATACCGATACAGGCGACTGGTTTTTAACTCAGCCACTGAACCACAGTATTACTTTAAGTCAATTCCATTTAACACAGTTGAGGACTCTGCCTGCTCTGTCGCATGTACCCACTGCTGGACTATTTTATGGAGCTTATTTTGCATCAGTTGCCTCTCAAAAATTCTTAATTTTTCTCCTTTAGGCCTGTTTTCCATAGAGAAGTGACCACAGACAGTGGGTGCAATGCTGAGAGGTCCTGAGCGGCAGAGCCCGTGACTGCTTCCCAGGGTTGTTAATGTGGCATCTTGCCTGTGGCAGAATTGGGATCTTAAAAAACATAATTCAACAAAAACTGGCAGGGAGTTGCAAGTAGCTTGAAAAAGCCTCTAAATTTAAGAAGGGTCCAAGCCAGGATTGCCTCTGTAGCCTTTGCTCTGCCTCTAAAGATAATGTTGACAGATGCTGTCCTCACTCACAGCATCACACGGGCTTTTTTTCTCCACTAACTGGTGCTTGTGCATCCCCCGCTCCTGAGCCGCCGGTCTGAGCATAGCAGAGTCCACGAAAGCATCTTTCCTCCCGGCTGCACACGAACAAGCAGAGGGCTCTGAACCATGCCTCCTACGAGATAAATCTCCGCATAGTGGGGAAAAAAACCCTGCCGTGATATTGAATTGATTTCAAGAACTGCATGACTGTTTATGGGGAGAATGGAGGTTTCTGCACAAGAGGAGTTGGGTTGAGGAGCACCGACTTCAATCTTCACCATTTCCTTGCTAATTTAGTGCTCAGCTATGTTGCATTACGCACAGGAATATTTTTGTTCTCAATGCAAAATGACCTGTCAGCTTTCTGGACATTAGGAGATTTCTAATATGGAAAGTATTAAAGGCATTTTTTAAGAATTGTAAACAGAGAAATGAAATTTAAATGTCAAGATGGCTGCGAAGGCTTTCTTGCTTGAGCGTTAAGCTGCGTAACAAAAAGATCTGGCAAGGGGGGACAAAACAATCAGAGGATTTTTTTTAGAGAAAGCAAGTCGGTAAAGATTAGGATTGCACTTCAGACTGGAGCATCGGGGGAATGAACAAAAGGCTGGCTGGCACAGAGAAGATTGACCAGGGCTTTCGTTTCCCCTTTCACACCACGCAAGTCTAAAGCAACAGACAATTATTTGCATTGCTTTAAAAAAAAAAAAAATCAGTAACTCAAGCCTTAATTAATCTACAGAACTGCTTGCTGTAAAGTATTGTAGCGATAAAATATAGCAAGAATCAAAGCACGGGGGAGGTTAAGCATCTTTAATGAAAGAGAGGACACCCACAGCCATCAGGACAAAGGTAGGGAAAAATCAAAGTCTTTGTGGTTTTGTGCTGATAAAAGCCGCTGACTAACAAGGTTTCGGGTGGATTATTCCATACCAAACAACCACAGGGAAGCTCCTGAAGGTCGATCTGGCTGTTTTCAGGAAGGAGAGACCAGGGCGGATGGACAACCCAGCCCTCGCTGAGGACACAGGCTGTAGATGCCGCTGCAGGAACGATGGGGCTCAGAGGGCGTGCCCAAGGGCTCGCTGCTGCCCACCTGTGTGAACCCCAATTTCCAGGGTTATCCCTGTGTCTCCTTGCTCTTTCCTGGTCTTCTTGACTGTTTCTTCGCTGTCTGGGTTGGGACATCCACTTCTTTCTTGTCTTTGTTGTGTGGGCAAGCAACTTCTTTGCTTGAGAGAAGGAGGCTTGTCCTCCAGCCCACTCCAGAACCTATGCTTTTACACGCCAGGAGCATCCCATTTCTCAATCTATTCCTAGTATCCTAACCTATGCCAAGAAAGCGAACCCATAAAACAACATCTTAAAGGTCTCCTTCTCTGAAGAGGTATCTTGACTACGTATCAGAGTTACTTCAGAGAGCATCTACAAAGCTCCCTTGGGTTCTTGTTCCTCATGAGCATGAAGGATTCATCTTAAGCTCTCCTGGTAGGACAGACAGGCACCCATGGGAAGTCTGTCCCCAAAGATGGGCTAAATGTCTCTCTGGGGAGGTCTCTCTCGCCACCAAATACAGAGGCACCTGGGCTAGAAGGATTAGAGACCTAAGGTCTATTCAGCTAAAGGGAACCAAATCTTCCCTAAATGTGGCAATTGCCGCAGCTGTTTAAAATACTTGAAAATTTCCTAGTCTCTTCTCTTTCTTTTTAATTTGGAAAATTAAACTGAGCTGAACTAAAACCTTTTCAGGGGAATGTGTGGATTTCATCAAGATTTTGCAAAGAAAAGTATTTTGTTTGGATAGCCACGCAGCATTTCTGGCAGTTGTTTCCATTTGTTTTCTAATAGGAACTCCAGCTCCCAAGGATGGTGTCTGAGATGTACAAGAAGCAACAGAGACCCCCAAAAATTCCTCATCCTTGCAGCAATTTGGTGTTCCCTCTCACTTGGGTGTCCCCTTGGCCGTCTCACCACTCAGTGGTGGAGCTCCTGCCTGCGCAAGGCACAGGCAGTGGCTGGGGACAAGAGACATTTTATAATGTCCACGCCAATATGCAGGAACGCTGCCGTATTTACATCCCTGGCTGAGCAGGGAGGACGTTGCCAGCCTCTGGCAGGACAAGCTACTCATAAATTTGTGGGGTTTTTTTTATGCTGTAGAGCTCTTTTCACTTTACTCTTTCAGTGTTATATCCTTCAGGGGAATTTGAGGGTGGCCAGCACGTATCTAGGGGAACAAAACTTGTTACATATTACACGTTAAGATTTTCAGTGGGAAGAAATGCAGCTAAAGACCCTACCAGAAGCACATAAAACCAAACAAAACACAACAGATCCCTTACAGAGTCATCTGCAGTAAACGGCTTTATTTAATAACCTTGCAAAATAACAGTGAATTTAAACTGTGATGTGGAGAAGACAGCACCAAAAGTTTTTGGCAACGAAACACTCATTCCTCCTTCATCAGCCTTGGAAAGCTCCCGAGCCTGGGGATCCACTGATTTTACGACAACTGGGAGACTGAAAACTTGGCAGTTCAAAGGAGAAAGGGTTTAGCAAGACTGCAACAAAGTCCAGCTTTGTGTTCGTTACGCAAGCATCTATTTCACTCCAATGACTACTGAACACTTAGCTGAAAAGATGGCTTTATTCAGAAGTTTTAAAATCCTGCACCTCTTTTGAGGCAAAGCATTCTGAATAAACATCTCAGCCAACCGAAAAGCCATGAAGTCGAAACGAAGGGTGTGATATTATTTTTCATCTCCAATGTGTGCTTGGAAATGGGTGAGCAAGAGATTTTTTCAGGCCTTTTTCATAAAAACCATTAAAAAAGGCACAGTCCTGATTTCAGAAATGCTTTTCCAATCACAGTTCAGACACTGCCAATTCTTGCATTTGACCTATGTGAGCATACCCCTCAAAGAAAATGCTCTAATAACACACAGCTAATAAATAATGTTCTGATCATAGAATGGTTTGGGTTGGAAGGGACATTAAAGCCTTCATCTAGCCCAACCCCCCC
>VYZV01042804.1:35521-68707 GCA_013401275.1 Pandion haliaetus
TCCAACCTGACCTTGAACACTTCCAATGATGGGGCATCCACAGTTTTGCTGGGCAGCAAGATCTCAAGATTGCTACTGAATAGGAGATTTCCTTTTCTTATACTAACTTTCACTTAATTCACTCCAGGTAAGAGTTACATTTTCAAACTGCTACTTAGCCCTTGGGTTTCTACCACCCTTTGTCATGACAAGAGGCTCGTGTCCCCCAGGTACTTTGGCTGAAAGCAGAGAACTTAACAGTGCTTTAAAAACTCAAGGTCACTTGGTCCTTCCAAAGGGCTGGTTTCAGTAAAGTACTTAAATGTAGGTTTGACTTCAGTTAAATTACTTCCTGAGTGGGGCCTAAGAGAAGTCTTCAACTCCAAAAAGAAAAAGACTTCTATAAAGGTTTCCAAGTTTGGGCTTGAAAGCATAAAAAAGCAAGTGATTGGTTTAGCAGAGCAACTCAGATATTCCTCATTAAGCACAGAACCTCATTAGTCTGTGCTGTGGTGAAGACAACTCCTTGTGGACAGGTGGGAATTGCTCCATGACTCCTGCTTTGGAGTAACTTCTCTGACTTAAAAATAGCGGAAGTTCCCCTTCTCCTGGAATAAGAATTGTCCTTGCTGGAAGCTATTTATCAGAAGCTCCCGTGATTAACTTACATTGTATCCTAATCTACATGAATCTTCTACCATTGGCAACCCTTGGCTATAGGCATTGCCACCATCTCCCCACCTCATGTAGCTGAGGTGTTCAACCTCAAAGTGATGGACGGGAGATGACTAGGTTCGTACTCATGCCACCCACATGCTTTGATGGCTTTCTCTTCTCCAGTTCTCTCTGGCCAGGCAGGAAGGTCCTGGACGTGGGTGTCCTCCTCCATCCAGACCTTTCTGTGCAATATAACCAGAGCCATGGGCTGGGTACGTGTTTGGCCAGGCGACAACAGAGGAAATCAAACCGAAGGGAGGTGTGGAGAGATGGTGCTCAACAGCAGGGAAGGCAAGGAGCTTGGCAGTCTAGTCATGTGTTTTCGTCAGAAAAAATCATGGCTAATGGAGGAACTCAAGCGAGAAATGGCTTTGTGGGTGATAAGGGGAAGCCTCCTTCCAGTGAGAGGAGCAGAAGGAACAAGGGAGATGCTTGCTTGGAAAGGTAAGAGGTGAAGAGGACAGACATTGTTGGCTGAGCCAAAAGAGCAGTCAGGCTCTGGACACCAAGAATGAATGGAGTGGGCGTTGTTTCTGTCAATAAGGACGAGTAGCCTGTGCTAGATATGAGTAAGAGGGAGGCAAAGAGGGGGATGACATGGTTAAAGCAGTGGGCTGGGAAAATTATTTTTGTCCCAGCTCTCTGGAAGGATGGGTAAGAATTTGCCAAGATGTGAGACAGCAAGAGCAGAGCTCCAGGGTACAGGCTGAGCTATGGGGGATGAACGTGTTACCCATCAGCCTGGCTGGTAGGATGGCTCAGAGGAACTGCAAAGGAGGATGCAAAAGAGCATGTGGCTCCAAGTAAGGTTTCCCAGAGATAGATGGGGAGTAGTGGAGAAGGGAATAAAGGACAGAGCCTGGCCAAGCTTTCATGGAAGGCTGGAAGAGGCAGATGACAAACACATCCCAATGGACACACTGCAGCAGAGGTAGAAAACAACTGGCCAAACTGGGAAAGCTAAGGGAAAACAAGATTTTATGGAGTGCAGCTGGTACTGTCAATGATAACCAGCACACCAAGGCTAAGGCAGAATTGCTTCTGAGTTTGGCCAGGAAGAGCTTGCTGCATCTTTGGAAGAGCCATTTTAGGGCGGTGTGAAGGGCAGGAGCTGGACAGAAGACACTAGGACAGACCCAGAGTCCGTCAGTGCCACAGGAAAGCAGGGGATGGTGAAGACATGGCATGGGAGATCCAGACATCAAACAGGACACAGTTGCTGACATTTCTGCATCTATGACATGGAAAGAGGAGAGAAGGACAAGCAGGGGGAAAGGGAAGGCAATCTTGCGGAGATAGCATGTGGTATTCAGAAAATATTAAAAGGCATCAATGTGCAGGTATCAGAGCAATGAGGATTGTAAAACTCCTGGGATTCATGTTAAGATATAATTCATGGCTCGAAAGTACTTTGCAACATAGACAAACGTTCCCAATGGTGGGCGTGAAGTTAATGGCAGACTTAGGAAGGGAAGAACTTAATACAGGCCCCTTCCCTGGGAAATATTTGCTGACAAGCATGTGGAAGCTGCTGGTTTTTTGTACACTGAGCAGCAAAAGGTAAATCCTCTTGCATGTTTCAACATGCCCGATCTTGTCTCTATTCTCAGATTTTTACCTGGGGCGTAGCCGGGGCTGCTGGTTGGATACATGTTTGGGTTGTAGGCTGGGGCAGCGGTGGGATAGCCCGTTGGATAACCTGCAATGAGAAAAAATGAGAAATTATGCTTTTGTCAACAGGGAGAGAGAAAAGGACAGCATCCCTGGAAAGCAATAAACAGCCTGTGTGAGCAACAAGGCCATCGGCACAACTGAGAGGTAAAGCATAGATGTATTCTCAGTTGGCCAGGGTATAGGAAGGACTATGAATGTGCTCTACAGACTTACATGTGACATCATCAGTATTTCATCTTTATTCCTCTAGAAAACAAGGACGATAACCAGAATGCAGAATGCGGGAATGTTCATTGTGCTCTGAAGAAAACCACCAAGAAAATACACACACTGAATGCGGAACTTGGCTACAAAAAAACCACCAGCACTGCTGAATTTGAAAGGTTTTCCTTGGCTGCTTGCAGCCATCATAGCTTGATCATCATAGTACTTTGCATTCTAACAGCAGAGCTCAGCACCCAGCCCAAGTCCTCGGTGCTCAGCACTTCCATTAACCAGAGCTTCTTGCTAAAGGGAAGGTAGAGATGTTGCATGAAAACATGCCAGCCCTTATATTCACTCATGGCTGCACACATGCCATCCCTGGGAGGGACCCAATTACCTGCCAGGCCACCTGGAAGGAACACGCATGGCAGCTTGTACCCTTTGAAGTCGCATGAGGTTTTAATGGGCACTTAGAAAAGGCTGTAGAGCATCTTCAATTTTCATCATCTTCACTCAGATCGGTCATAGGGAGTTCAGGGGAAATCATCTAAACAGTCAGCTACATGGCGGCTTGGAAAACACTGAAAACTGCAGACCCAAGTCCTTCTGTGCACCCACACACAGTTCAGATGTCTTGCACCAAACTCTTACTTCTTCATTAGGAGTTCTTGTCCCCCACGAAGACCACAGACAACAACCTCTGCACCTCAGTCTGCTCCATTTTGCTTTTGTTTACTGCCCTACTTCCATTTCTTGGAAGTCTTCCTGACTGAAAACAGTAACACTCAAATAACTCCATCCCTTCTTACGTGCTCCGGTGTAAGTACCTCTGACAAAACGAACAGGATATGTTAATCTTCCTTTGCTGGTGGAGAGTTTGGCTTTGCTGTGCTTCACGGCCATGGCCACCACCCCAGTTTATCTGTGCATCTCGTTGGCCATCATCCCAGAGCAGAGCCAACCCAACGGCAGACAGAATGACCCTTGGAGAGTTTCCACGACAAGCTCCACTCATGCTGTCTGCTGGTTGCCAGCAAAGGCTGGAAAGAAGTAATTAGCAGTCGATTCACACCCCATCTTTTTTTTTTTATTTTGCTTTATTAAATAAAAGCGAGCGTGGGCCTTTCCTCCCCCTTTCTGAGCAGTAAGACAAACACATCGCAATCTCTTCCTCCTATGCCCCAAAGCTCACTGCTCTTTGACTATATGCAGATTTCTAAAGCCTAGCACCCGGCACACAGCCGACTACTGCGGCAAAATTTTGAGGTTCATTTGAATAAATCTAATTCAACAATCATGACCACTGTACTGGAATAAATGACTGTATGTTCTACCCTCTCATTTTCATCAGTGATATATTTGGCTTCTAAATCAGGTTAATTAAAAATTGCTGTAGTTAATGTTGGATAAGCAGCAGTTTAACAGATTTTTTTTTTTTTTTTTAGACTACATAAAACTATGTTGTCATCATACTCAGGAATATATACAGCCTTTTAGCAATCAAGAAGCTCCTCAGAAAGTTATTTGCAGATCAAGTGATTGCAAGCAGAACATTAATGATGAAGATCTTAAATCAGAAATATGCTTGCCTACTCTCTGCTTCATTAGAAGATAACAATTTCTTTTCCAGTATATTCATCGCTCCAGGGTCCTCCCGTTGCCTGCTCGAGCTTGGTGATCCTGCTTTGCCTCCTGACCAATCTGGCTAGGGGTGTTAAACCAACTCCAGCTCACTTCTTGACCACACCAAGTGTATTTTCCCTATAATTCTCTCAACCGTGTTTCTACATGGGGTTTTACTTCCTCAGCACACAGTTTAGTAGCCGATGGCTGTGTGTGTGTGCCATGGTGTTGGGAAGTCCCTTGCTCATCAGCTAGGGATGGCATCTAGATGATAGCCTTTTGGGGCACCAAGAGGTTGCTCTGGTCTTTGCTGCTGGTTGATCCCCCCAAGTAAGTCCTGAATCCCACGAACTGCTGCAGTAGTCCTTAATAATAGTCCTTAACTAATAGTTCTTAAATCAACAACCATGACAAACATAATCCTGTGTGGCTACATGCAGCAAACGTTTCATCTGTGCCCTCTGAGATATCACCAGCAGTCACACACTACCAAATTCGGCAAAAACCCCTTCTCTTTTACTCGGACCAGAATTTTCAACATTAGGTTTACAGGTAAAAAACAAGCCTGAAATAAATCAGACCACAGGAAAACTGTGGCTTTGGGTAAGCTTTTCCATCCAGCCAATTATTGAAAGACTTCACAGTTATTTCAGGCAGATGGAGACAACCATATATTTAGGTCTTCTTTCTCTTTTGGGGGGTTTAACTTCTGCTTGGTAGGACTGCATCTTGCTTACTGTGGTATCTTTTCTTGTTCTGAAAGAAAGTTATGGCCATTTTCAGAATAATTTTATTTCAGATAAATACCATTTCTATCAAGGAAGCTTTAATAGCTTCGGATGCGAAAAGATGCAGCCAACCCTGCTCTACTTGATCTTCCACGCTGATCTCATGAACTTTGATAAGTGCTGACCTCCAGCAAGAAAACTTGTCCTTTCTATTTCAAGGGGAAATGGAGATGGGAAAGGTGCAGGAAAATTGATGTGGTTTGCTCCTTTTTTGGACATACTGAAAGATAAGAAAGTAGTAGAATCTGGGGCAATTTTTGCCAGGGAAAACACAGTTGAAAATTCCCAGTACTCAAAACCCACTGAGTTTAAAAATACATGAGACAGTTTTATACCTTATTGGTTTTTGAGCCGTTGGGATTTATGTTTGTTGGCTCTTCTTCATCCCCCAAATGACCACAAGCAAGCTTCCTCAGAAAACCAAAAGCTGCAATCCCCATGATGGTCCCCATGTCTTACATCCCCTAGGGTATAAGACAAAGCCCAGATCTAACGACCAGGGATGAGCTCAGGAGAGGTGGCAGCACCAAAGCGTCTGGCATCCTGCTCTGATTTTCCCCCTGGATACCCTAAGAGACTTCCAGTAAATCCCTGTTCCTCCTGCTGACCCTGCTCCCCTCCTACCATGTCTGTCTTGCTTCTTCACCTTGAATCAAAAATGACAGCAAGTGGGCCAAACCCACTTGGTTTTATGCTGAGTGCTGCTAATCTTCATGGGCTTCCTGATGAAGACATGAAAATGTCAGGGACAGAAAGAAAATAACCTCTACTTTCTCCTTGTACAGATCAGTACATGATATGGGACCCTGTCTCTGCTGGGGCTTGGGGCCTTATTACAGCAGTGATGCAGAAGGAAAGAAAAATGAGATGAAAACATATTGAACAAAATTTATTAGAGTCCTCACAGAAGAAATCAAAAGTTGTTTTCTTGCTTTATTTTAATTTAATATCAGCTCCACAATCAATAGGAGTAGGAAAGCCAGAGTTCATTTAATGTTCTCCCCAAGGAAAATATACAGCACTCCAAATCTGAGAAGCACTAACTGAACTGCTTTAAAAATTATGACTTAATAACTGGCTGTGCAAAGTGAAGAGCACACGGGGCTGCATCAAATAGGTATTTTAAAGCAGTCTTTAATTTTTCATGTATTTCTAAATGTTTCTATACTATTATTGCCAGCTCTGCTCACCCCTGTCCTCTTTGGTGCAATGCTGGTTTTGATTAATGGCTTTCAGGCTATGAGTCCCAGCTACCCACCCCCTCTTTTTAACAGGCACACCTTTAGGAGATGCACTAGTAAAGGAGTTCATGAAATAATTTCAAAAAGAGTGGCACACAGAGCCTTCAAATGTGTTTAACCACCAGCTTTGTTCGGCCCAGGCTCCTTCGTGATTATACTCAGAATGCCCATAATAAAGCAGTTAGCTTATATTTCCAGCTATATATATTTTACTGCCTACATGGAAGACAAATGCGTGTGTAACTGTACACACAAGCTCACTGCAGACCTCTTCTGCACGAGGCAAGAAATGGTGGGATGGGGCATTTAAGACAGCTCTTTCCAGCCTGGTAGCCTTCTGGAATAGTTTATTCCTGGTCTCGAGGTACCGAGCTCCTACATGGACGCTGTGGTTGTTCTGTATGTCAGTAGACAAAAAATGCTGAATTACTGGGGAGAAATGAGAGGGCAGGAGAAAAAAAACAGAGATGACAGCAGGCAAAGGGCTGCCCTCGAGGGAAAGGTTAGCAGCAGGGTGGGGAGGATTAAAGAATCGAACGGGCAGCAATAGAGGGGAAGGGTTTATTTGGGCTCCTTCAGGGATTGGATTTGTTATTCTCTTTCATTCGCTTTGGCATTTCAAGTTCGGGGTGCACATACCCAGCCCCAGGTGCAAACCAGCTCCAGCTCATCCTTCCCATGAGCCACTGGAAGAAACCTTGCGACACCCTGTAGGTTGGCACCACCAGGCTCCATAGGACCACGCACGAGGGGCAGTGACATTAAAACCCCATGGCAATGGCACCTGTGGCAAGTTTTAGAGGGGAAGTCCCAATTCAAAGATCTCCTCCTCATTTGTCTGCTTCCTCTAAAGGAGACTTCAGCATACACTGCCCATCCTCACCGTAAATGAGCAACCTGCATCCACAGAATCACAGAATGGTTTGGGTTGGAAGGGACATTAAAGCCTTCATCTAGCCCAACCCCCCCTCCCATGGGCAGGGACACCTTCCACTAGACCAGGTTGCTCAAAGCCCCATCCAACCTGGCCTTGAACACTTCCAGGCATGGGGCGTCCACAGCTTCTCTGGGCAACCTGCTCCAGTGTCTCACCACCCTCACAGTGAAGAACTTCTTCTTTACATCTAATCTTAATCTGCCCTCTTTCAGTTTAAAACCATCGCCCCTTGTCCTGTCACTGCAGGCCCTGGTAAAAAGCCTCTCCCCATCTTTCTTAGAGCCATCTTTATATATTAAAAGGCTGCAATAAGGTCTCCCCAGAGCCTTCTCTTCTCCAGGCTGAACAACCCCAACTCTCTCAGCCTTTCTCCATCCCTCTGACCATTTTTGTGACCCCCCCTCTGGACCCGCTCCAACAGGTCCCTGTCTCTCCTGTGCTGAGGACCCCAGAGCTGGCCCCAGAACTGCAGGTGGGGTCTCACCAGAGCAGAGCAGAGGGGCAGAATCCCCTCCCTCGACCTGCTGGCCACGCTGCTGGTGATGCAGCCCAGCACACGGTTGGCTTTCTGGGCTCCGAGCGCACATTGCCGGGTCGTGTCCAGCTTTTCATCCACCAGTACCCCCAAGTCCTTCTCCTTTATCCTTTACCACCCAGCCTGTATGGATACGGGGGTTGCCCCGAGCCATGTGCAGGCCCTTGCACTTGGCCTTGTTGAACTTTGTGAGGTTCACACGGACACGTTCCTCAAGCCTGTCCAGGTCCCTCTGGATGGCATCACTTCCCTCCAGCCTATCGCTCCAATCCAGATTTGAAAAAGTGGAGTGAATTTACAAAAAGACAAAACTGCAGATGTATTATTACGATACTCTTTGACAGTGAAGAACCTCCTTAGGTTAACCAGCATCTTAGCCAGGCTGCAAGCCTGCCTCCATAAGCTTTAGGTCCAATCCTGGAGCTTCAGAGACACCGACATGTGGTACCAAGCAGAGATTAGGCCACATTTGACCCCCAAATTTCATTAATGTTTCTGGTTGTGTCACCTACCGTGCATATTTCTTACACCCATCCCACACAGCCTTCTGAAGGCACACTATAAACCTTGATATATCGTAAGATTCATGCCCTCTTGTCCTCCTGTTTCTGGATATGTGCTCTCCTCTGTGTACAAACGTCACAAAAGCCATGTCCAAGAGACAGTGGGGTGCTCAGGAACCACTGTGGACTTCAGGGGACCTTCCCTGGGGCTCTGCCACTCACTTCTCCCCTCTAGCCCTGCTGAAATCGAGACACAACCCCATTGTCCACGCACCTGGGTGCGCACAGACGTTCAAAAAATGGAGCAAACAGAGCACTTCAGAATACTTAGAAAAGGAATCAATACGGTGATCTGAACCCGTCATGCTGAACCGGTCTGGTTATCACATACCAAAGTCCTTCTCAAAAGGTGCTTGCTGGTTCTGAGCAGCAAAAACTCAACACGTTCACCCAGGGTTTGGCATCTGCCAGCAGCATATACCATCATCCATCCACCCGCAATTTCATGCCACATATGGGTGAGCTTCCAGCTCCAGATCACAAGCAAAATTGTCATGAGCATCTAAATAAGATGCCAGCCAATGCAGCACTGAAAATCCACAAGTGTTAGGACTTAGGTACTCTTGAAACCTTGAAAACGAATTTGCTTCTCTTCAGCTAGAGAGCCCAGGTGGTTTGGCCCATGTTTCAGCCTTCCACCACTGAGTGGGTAAATGAATTGTCACTTACAACACTGATTTCCAAAATGTGCCATTTAATTTTTCAAGAATAGTTTCTGTTGGCCATTATCTGATTAGGACTTAAATTGCTACAAGCAACCTAAATTAATTTACAAGACAAAATATTCTCCTTAATTCTTTTTCCTAGCAAGTCTCGAGCAGTGATACAATCCTAATAGCGGCCGTATCACAGGGATTTTTACAGGGACAGATAATAAAGTCCTTTATCTAAGTGCAGGACGAGGCACTATAAAACCAACCACACTTCAACGCATTGAACCACTGCCACCAAGGACTCCAGCTCACCGTTGCTCAGACATTTGCTGCACTATCTCAAGAGCTCCTTAACTACCAACATTCAATGGACTAAAAAGCCGGGCAGCCACACAAAACTGTCCGTACTGTGTCATTCATTGCTCCAAGGCGGATAAATTCAAGGGACCATTTTACTAATTCTCCCCTTTTAAACCCCTAAACCACTGTACGCCAGTTTGTTTCTGCTGAGCGATAGCTATGAAGCTGCAACAGGTCAAGGAACGCTTTGTCTTTACGACCACCTCTTCAGGTCAGCCCTATGAAGCCAAAGTATTTTCACCTGCAAAATACTTTCATGTTATATTTTAAGCCCATCTACCATTTCTCATTCTTTATTGCCCAGACCTCAGAAACTCTTCAAAAATATTATTTATGAGTACCTTCTCAGGACAGAAACATGAGAAACTTCATGTCTTCAACTTCACACCACTGTAAACCCATTCCCTTTAGACCGATTAGGAATTTATTCTTGCAAAAAGTCACATTCTGTGACACGAATGTGCAAATTTGGTACTTGAGGAATTACCCCAGAGCTGAGAAACTGAAGAGCAGACAACATGTAGGCTTCCTGGTGTAGCTCCACCAAAGCCTCCACCAGCCAGACTTGGAGCAACGCTCTTGAGCATTGCTTGCCGGTAGCAATGACACCAGAAAGAACGCGCCTAATTATGTGATGACTGGGGGGCACAGAGAAAATAGCTGAGGAGGATATCTGGGAACTAATTCTGCACTGGAAACCAAGCCTCCAGAGATGACAAGCTACAGCATTTCGGAAATAACATGCAGCAGAAATTTAAACCTTGCTCTCCCATGGCACGAGCCCTTCTTCATCCAGAAGGCTGTCTTTTCAGCCCATCTTGCTCCTCACACACCCGCAGAGCTTGGGGCTTGGGCCATGAATCTCCTCCTGCCTTTTGGGGAGCTGTCCCCCAGGGAATATCCCATGGTGCATGGGAGGTGTAGGGAGGTGACCTCTGAATGGTTTCTTACATAGGGTATTTTATACACCTCTTCTGTTCAATGGGAACTATTTAAAACATGACTTACTTAAATGAAAGATTAATTGCTCCAGATTTATCCCACCTAAATTAGGTGTGTAGCTGCCTTGATACAACACAGTTGCCTGCCTGGTACACAGCAGGTATTCCTGCCACATCACTTTAGATGTTCACGGCCAGCCTGTTCATTCCCTCGCATAAACCAGCCTATCAGGCTGCTCCTTTAACGGGTCCAGCTGCCTCGGTGGGCACGGGGGCTGCACCAGGGTCAACAGAGAGCAACGCTTACAAGACCAAGCACCTGATTTACCAGCCAGGAGCCCTTTGTCACAAGTGACTTACAGACTAAGGGCTCTTAGGATGCTACAGGTACGATCAAATGATTGTACATTAGATTGTCAGTGTGTTTTAAGATGTTACCGTTCTTTAGCTGGAACTCGGGTCAAACTCAGTACTAAAACATCAAGACACATCTCATCCATTAGATTTCACTTACCCCCAGCTTTATTTGGCCTTGTGAATTTTAAAAGGCAAATCTGTTCTACTGGAACTCCTTTTATAGCTCAAAATGTACATTCCCCAATTCACAGACTTTTCCAAATCAAATTTAAGTCTAGAAATAGTCTCCAACTCAGGAGGACAGAGCTGAAACCCTCTTAAAATGATTTCTATTTTGTTTTACACTTAACATTTTAAATTATATGAATGTGAGTAAATCCTGTTTTAGTAGCTCACAAATGCAACTACAGCAGGAAGGATGGCATAAGCTTTTCGTTCTTCCCTAATCACACAGAACCATTTAGCAGTTGAACCAAGCACAGTGATTGCACACACTTCCATGTCAAGCTCTACCCAAACCTCTCCTGCGTGCTGCTCCTTGGGCATTACATAGGATGAGCATCCAGATCTGCAAATGCACCTTGATGCTGCAGGGAGCCCAGAGGCTGGGCCAGGTTTCATTTTACACTGATCATCCCACATTACCGCCGGTACCCCATCACTCACTCGCCAACTTGCCATGAAACTATTCCAGCCCACTCACGCTAAATGGATGTAAAAATAGAGGAAAAGCTGAAAGCAAGGGTGGAACCGTTCTGAAGAGCAAGTTAATGGATGGTGGAGAATCCAGCATTTCTGAAGTCTCTGAGGATAATAAATACATTCATTCCCATGAAAAAGTGCCACCCCCTTATTACTGTTTCAAGCCTCATCAGCCCAAGAGTACAGCAGTCAAATGAACATGTATTCAGCAGACAGAGCAACTGTTTTAAAAAAAGATTTGCTCTAGCATTTGACAACCTGCTCACTTTCCTGGAGACCTTTTACAGTTGGTTCTTTTTTCACCTGAAAGGTTCTTTCCTTTATATAATCAGCAACTTCTTGCTCATTACCTATGGCCATGCAAAACCAATTTTCATGTGGACTGTAAAGGCACCCACAGCATTGCTGGTACTCTTGTTTCCCATTTTTAAACACTGATGTCCATACAGACCAGCAGCTGCTGACCTTGTACTCAGGCTGAGACCCTGAACTCGACACATTATCGCAGAGATGGAAAACCATACCTCACTCTTGCTGCTGTTGAGACTGCAAGCCAGCACTGCCATCTGATCCTATGAAAATTAAAGGACTTTAATTAAATGGGGTAATTCATTGTCTCTGCTGTTCAAGGGGTGCCCTTGTGCATTCGTGGTGATCAGAGACCTCGTGATGAGCTGCAGACAGATGGCCAAGCCCCCACAGCCTGCAGAAGAGTGGCAGTGGGGAGGGATGAAGGTAGTGGGGTTCTTGCCCGAGCAGGTATGTCCTCCCCATCAATACAATCTGCTTTGTGCCGTCTCTCTTCCTGATTCATTCATCGCAATCACAGAACGGTTTGGGTTGTAAGGGACCTTCAAATATCACCTAGTCCAACCCCCCTGCCATGGGCAGGGACACCTTCCACTAGACCAGGTTGCTCAAAGCCCCATCCAGCCTGGCCTTGAACACTGCCAGGGATGGGGCATCCACAACTTCTTTGGGCAACCTGCTCCAGTGTCTCACCACCCTCATCATAAGAAATCTCCTCCCTATGTCCAATCTAAACCTACCTTCTTTCAGTTCAAAACCATTGACCCTTGTCCTTGGTAAAAACTCTCTGTCTTTCTTACAAGGCCCGTTTATATATTGAAAGGCCACAGTAAGGTCTCCCCGGAACCTTCTCTTCTCCAGGCCGAACAACCCCAACTGTCTCAGCCTTTCTCCACAGCAGAGGTGTTCCAGCCCTCTGACCATTTCTGTGGCCTCCTCTGGACCCGCTCCAACAGGTCCACATCTTCCTTGTACTGGGAACCCCACAGTACTCTAGGTGGGGTCTCACAAGAGGGGAGTAAAGGGGAAAATCACCTCCCCCAACCAGGATATGATTGGCTTTCTGGGCTGCAAGCACACATTGCCAGCTCATGTCCAATTTTTGTGTGAAGCAAGGGAATAGTGGAGCCTCACTGCCTTGTGAGTCCCTCTGGCTTCACTCCAGCTCCACATTTCCAGAACCGTGAAGACGTTACACAGGGGTAGGCAGGCTCCCCGAGAGGGGAGGCAGCTCTGGACCTTCAGAGTAGAAGATGAAGAAGGTAGAATGCAGGTCCTCCAGTGTGAGAACTTCTGTAACTCCTTCCCTCTCCTTCATCTCCCTCCCCAGGATCACAGCTTGACCCAAAGGGTGGTGAATTCCACTTGTGTGACAGCACACACTCTTTGAAGACGTAGTTTTTCTTATGGGTGATCCACATCTTACATGATAAGCACAATGCTTGAAGACTATACAGATAGGAGCTCTACAGGCATCACAGATAACACAACTATGCCTCTGCAATGACTTCAGTATAAACCCACCCCCCAAAAAAACCCCTGACAAAACCTATGTGAATCTAGGAAAAAATATTTTCTTTTAATGACCATTTCCTTTATATTGTACAGACTTATAAGACAGCACTATTGAAAGTCATGGGAGTGGAAGAGGTGCCTTTGGCATGAAAGGTGATGGAGAGGAAAACCTTCAGTTGATGGCATGATGGCATGGGCATGTGGTACTGTGTTTGTCTCCATTTCACAGGGTCACAACATTGACACAACGAGGTCCTGCCTGCCTGGAAGAGATTTTCCCAGCTGGAGGTCAAAGACGGGATGGCTGCTGGGGCCTCCCTGCCCTGCAGAGCTGGAGAACCCCAGTTTCTTGGGAATTAGGCAGGAGGAGCAGTGGATTTGCACAGAGCTCTGAGCTCTTCCATGGGACCTTGCGGCTGCATGATGCAGTATGTCGGCTTGAAGCCGTTGCCTTCAGCATGCCAGGGAATTAAGAGACTTTACAAGACCAAAAAGATATTAAGAAAATGACAGAAGCACTGTTCTGTGCATAAGTTGTCTTCATTTTCCCCTGCTCAGAGAAAACATGCTTTCAGACCATTTTTTAAGGTTCATTATGGTTGCAAGCTGTTGGCCCAAAGAGGTGATTCCCATTTCCATTCTCATTTCAGTTCCATCTCAGTTTTACTTCCTGCCTACGTCCAAAAGAAACCTCCCAGGCCTTACGGCAGCTGTCTGGGTTCAGGATGCATTTGTATGAGCAAAACTCATCTTGAAAACTAGGAGCAACTGTCCAAAAATATTAGGGAGATAGTTTGATTATTTAAGGCACATACTATAAATAAACCATAGTGACAGAACTTGACAGACTGTCAATCAATATAACTTCTGGGCAAGAGACATGTGTCATATCCTTTCCTATGTTGAGACAAGTCTCTATGGGAAAGAAGTTCTAGAAAACTGTTTAAGTCACGAAATATTAATGCTCCCTGCAATTATTTACTTCATTCTGTATTTGACTAATCCAAAGCAAGATATGAACAGCCTCTAATGGTAAAATAAAATTGTTTGTTGTTCCAAAGAAAGCATAAGCCCTAGATAAAGAAGCCATTACAGTTTTTCTTAAACACTGAACTGTGGCCCCACCTTATCTGATAATGTTCCTCAGAGAAATATTTAGCTGGAAGGATTAAAATAAATTATGATAGCAGAAGACTGCTAAGCTTGAAGCAGACCAAGTAGTATTCCTCCTATTCTCCCTAAGATAAGCCCTGAAGAATAATGATTTTCATTCTTCCTCAAAGGAATCCCAGTCGTGGTGAAAACCAGCTTGCCATCACTCTGCAGCTAAAGCCAGACATCCACATCAGCGCTGGGTAAGCACTAATATGCCTGTCCAGAGCCAAGCAGAAAAGACTTATGAGGCCAGGGTTGCTGGGAAAAGACAGATCTTTTATTAGAGGAGCTGACATAACTGCAAAAAAGGGGAAACTTTTTCAGGCATGGAAGTCCATCTGCAGCTCTCTCTCTCAAGAGAAATTGTCACCATTTAGTTTCTTGTGCAGAAGACCAGATGGTGCAAGAAAAGTGAGTTTCAGAAGTAAATGTTGATATTCCCTGCAGTGCTTTAGCCCTGATGGGCTCTGGATGTAACCAAGAGGACAGATCATGCTGCCAGAACAGTGGGAGCTGTACTGTACCATCACATAATCAAGCACACCCTTGCAAAGGATGGTACTGGGGAAGAGCAAGAGGTAAACGTACCAAGGAAAGGCCCGTAGCTGGACAGCAAGCTGAATTGAGAAGGTTATTATTTACCAATTATCTGAGCTGAGCACAGACACTGGGAGATATTGCTTGGTCACTAACAATTTGTTCAAAGGACAACTGTTGCTGAGGTTACAGCTGGGCTTCAAGAAGGGCCTCATCAGCTTAATGAAGGATGTTAACCTACCAGCAGCTGATGACTGTATCACTGCCCTAGACCCACTTGTAAACCTTTCCTCTTCTCAATCACCTACCAAAGGAATAACACAAGGCATGAGTGTGAGTTGTCAAGACCTGAACAGCTTTGGTAGGGTCATCCCTGGTCCTTGTGGAGATCCCACAGCAGTGATGTGATGGACAAAAGTGACCTTCCCTCTGAGAAGCTGTACACAAGTTCAATTTAAAATGTAATGCCTGTTTCCTCCCCAGGAAAATTATCTCAGCAAACAGTGTTTCTCTTGCTCAGGCAAATGAAACTGTTCCTAAATTCTTCCATAAGGACTCATAAAAGATGACTGTCATGCCTTCAGATTAGTTGTAGGGACAGGGCATGGACCAAGAATGAAAAAGGCAAGGACTCTGCAAAACCTCCTTCGTAAAGCGGAGCAGGTAGCACTGGGGTGCGTTGTAGGCTGCACAAAGGTCAGCCACAAAGAGATGAACCATCTGGCACAGTCAAGGTGGGAGAAATACTGCCGCCGGCCAGGTCATGCCAAGCCCCTTCCCTGCAGAACTGCTCTCTTGGGATGTGATCAGTAATAGATGCCCTGCTGTAGAAGAGGATGCTACTGGTAAAAGTGTCACGGTTTAGTAGCCAAGGTGAGAAGTATAAAGCCGAATTGCAGGTGTGTAAAAGGCAAATAGCATCTTTTTATAGATGTAAACATTAAGACTCACAGAAATGAAGAGAATTTCTGCACAGAGGGTCAACGCCAGAACTTGGATGAGGACCTGAGATCCCAGACTGGCAGCGTACCTGATGCCCAGCACTTCTTAACCTCTCAGCCAAGCAAGCACGAAAAGCTGAAGCAGGGCAAAGTATGCCCCATCCCAAGTCTTTTACCATGCTGAGGCACAAATTCTTACTCAACTGACATGAGGGCTGGGTGATAGAGATTGGGACAACACATACCAGTAGCTGTGTCGGATCAAACTAAAGGTCTTAGTCCAGTACTCTGCCTCTGACAGTGGCCAAAACTACACCTAGGCTGTCTGAGGAAGAGAGTAGGAAAAATAAATGTTTATGATTTCCCCCCAATACACTCTCAGCTTACAGCCATTTACAGTTTGGGGAGTTCCTGTGCTAGATACTATTTTCACCACATTTATTATTTATTACTCATTATTTATTATTTCTCTCTTAGTGGGTTTCTCTTCCATGGTCTTGTCAAGTCTTCCCTTTCAGCCTTGGGTCTCCACAGCCCAAACATTTGTTGAAGAAGCTTCACCTTTGGTTTGTTGCAAACATTTCACTTTCCTTCATTTGATGTCTCCTAGTTTTTGCACTACAGAAATGGGGAACAACTTACGTTTAGTGACCGTGTCACCCACGGCTCTATTGACCTCTCTCATATTCCCCTTGGTCATGTCTTTCTTAGGCTGCAGCTTTCCAGGTTGTTCAGTTGCTCCCCTTATGGAAGTCTTTCCAGACCTTTATTTGCCCTCATTGTCCTTCTCTGTACCTCTTCCAGTTCTCCTAAAGCCTTTCTGAGATGGGGGCCAAAACCACCCAGAGAGTTCCAGAGGTGGGTGAACCAGGGAGATGCCCATAGCTGTACTGGCAAGCTCTGGTCTTCAACTCCTTTCCTGATTAATTCCTACCACGATATTTGCTTTTTTGAGCAGGTGCTGAGCATTGAGCTGATGTTTTCATGGCACTGGCTGTCATGGTCAAGGACCGTCCTCCTGAGTGGGAATGGTCAGCTCAGACCCCAGCATTTTACATGAGAGATTCAGACTCCTTTTCCTCACATGCATCACTTCACAGTCACCTATACTGAATTTCACCTTTACTCAAGTCTCACAAGAGGCTACTGCAAACCTCCACATTCAGCCCTCATCTTCCATTGGCCTGATTAATTTAAAATTAGCACTCCTTCCCTTTCCCAGGTCACTTCTGAAAGTGCTGAAAAAAACCAGCTCCCACCACTGGCCTCTGCCAAACGCCAGGACCCCTTCACGAGAAAAGCCTGTTACTTACTCCAACCCCCTCTTTTTATCTTTTAATAAACTACCTATCCTGGAAAGGACCTTCTCTTTCCTCCCACAATGCTTAGTTTCTCTACAGATCTTTGCTGAGGGACCTTGTGGAACCCATTGGAAATGCCACCTCCTTCCTGCAGAGGCTTGTTGACATCCTTGGAGAATGGCAGTAGGTTTCTGAGGCTTCAGCACATACTGCCCGTAAGACTAAGCTACTTCTTTCCTTCTTACTCTTTGTTATTTTCAAAATCTTTACTTCAAAAGACAATGAAATATGTTTTTCTCTTCTGCAGAGTAATGAGGATGAAGCACAACAACTTCATCAGGCCCTTAACTCAGCCAATTTCTTAAATTTAAAGGAAAATATAGTAACTGTTACTCTTCCTGCTCACAGTGACTATACATAGCTCATTTTTCATCCTGTCCAGAGGTTTTTTCCTCTTTCTTTTCTTGAATATTGTAGAAAGCATATTCTGGGGCTGTTATAACATTTAGAAGGTCAGCACGGGTGTACAGCAGGTGCGGATATGCCACAGCAGGGCATCTGAGATGGCAGCTGAACTGATCCAGAATGACAAACTAAAGGGAGGTTACGGTCAGAAAAGTGACGGGGTTGCCTTTTTTTTCTGGAAAACTCTACTTTCCCGTGTGTACTCAGAGTCAAATCTGGTTCCTTCACCCGCAGAAGTCACCTTCTGCTCTCACTGGCTTATAGATGCGACGTGGTTTGGGGAAAGTGAGCTGGAGCCTTGCTCAATTCATGTATCTTTAATAGAATAATTACTTATATTCTTAATACTGAATATGGATTTCTTTCTCTGAACTGAAATCTGCACTGAAGTGCAGAGGCTGGAAGGAAAAAAAGCTGCAGCAAACTGAAATTTGGGGAGATGTACGTGAAGAGAAGGAAGATGAGGACATCATGTTTCTGGTACTGTTTTTCCACCTTCAAGTGAAAGTTGCCTGGTGCAACTCTGACACAGAGAAGGCTCCACTGTGGTGAATTTTAAGCATCAGATCCTCCCTGAGATCCTTCCCTAACCAAGGAGGAGACAGAGCATCCTTCTGGCCCCAGAGACATCCCTTCTCCTCCAGCAACCCGGGAGTCCAACCCACAAACACCTGCAAGTCGCTCCAGTTTCATACACGACGCTACCGAAGCCCAAATGCTTTTCAAACATGAATTCGCCTTCTCCCTGCAATCTTGTGGAGGGCGAGGCGAGCCTCACGCTTTCAGAAGCGGGCGCTCCTGATCCCCTTCTGCTCTGGCAGAGTTTCTATGGCAACTCTAGACAGGTCTTGAAGGGAGGATTTCTGGTAGGCTCCTTTCTGGAGGAGTTTGTAATGTAAATGCAGGCAGGCATAAGAGCAAGCCTGCACTCTCCGTGCCCTCAGGTTATAGGTTATGGCAGGGTATTTACAGTAACTGCTCAGAAAACAGCCCTTTGTGATTTCCAAAATGCACTTGTTCATCTGACTAATTTTCAATTCATCCTTTTCAGCTCTGCTCCCAAGCCAGGAGGAAAAAAAAAAAAAAAAAAAAGNGCCTTTTGCTCCAGATGTAAGTTCTGCTCCATGACAAAGTGTGGCGCACGCAAGACCTCTGTCCTTCCAGCTACAGAAAATGAATCAGCTTCAGTGTGCATCTCTGACGCCTTTTTAGACTTTGGAATTGGGAATTTGCTCCTATTTCATATCTATTGTAATTCCTTTCGTCTGCCCAGTTGGCATTTACGACAACTGGGTCCAAAATATTCCTTGTTTCAATGACAGCAGCATCTGGAAACAGCTACCCGTGCACTACATACCTGCAGACGTGTCAGAAATCGGTCTGTTCCTGCAACTTTGCAATGTGAAGAACTTTGCAATGCGAAGAAATGCTTGAAAAGGCTGGAAGAAGGAAGGGAAATCCAAGTTTCATAGCCAGAGGTGCCGACACGCTGAGGAACAAGGTGGCTCGCTGCGAGTCACCCAGAAACAGCAAGCTGAGCGGAAGATGACCCCGTTTTGTCTGTTTGGCACAAGACTATCCCCCTACTTCATTTGTCATCACTCAGTGTTGTAGAGACACAGTTTGAATGTTTTCTGGGACAAGTCGCTGTTCTCTGCATAGGAAGGGTTATTGCTACCGACCTCGTGGGACTAGTGCTGCATCTATTGGAGGAGTTAAACTTTGAGTGATAGGTGTCAGAAATGCTTTTGCAGACTGTAATTTTACAGGACAAACAGCAAGGCGTTTGCTTGGAAGAGAACTGATGGCAGAAATCTCCTTACCTGGCCACACATTACTTTTAGCTTTTCTTATTCAAGATGCTTGAATTTAATTTGCCAGTGTTGGACCTACCTTAAAAATGGTATTCCAGGTGTGCTGCCAAAGCCAGGTCTCCAGCGCTGCTGGTTTGGCGTACCCAGAGCATGATCAAGGATTAACGCAACAAAAGCTGCTCAGTAATTATGTCTCTTCTATAGCACAAGCATTGTCCTGCTTCCTATCTCTGTTTTTTACACTCCATATTCTCCTCCGACATTGGCAGCATCCCCCTGATTTCACCGGAGCTAGTCTTGATTCACACCCTTAAACAAGATCTCTGGGGACACTGCATTTCCTATTTCAGCTAATTCTAGTAATAGGCAATTCCAGGATGACCACAACATTGTTACAGAATCAAATTATTGCCCAAAAGGGACAGTTTTAAAGGATGGACTAAGCAATTTTCATTTGAAAGGGTTAACAAAGATCAAAATTCAAAATGATAAAATATTTGGGGTTGCAAGAATAGGCCCAGTTTGAGTTAAACTCAGGAAGACCGAGGGTTCAGGGATCACAGCATCCTTAATTTGGATATTGAATTTTAAAATGCTAATTAACTTTAAAATGCCCATATGGTATTTTGGACATTTTGGACTTAGACCAGCGAAGTGAATTGCTCTCAAATACATTAGCTTTAGACAAACACAGCAGCAGATGGAGCACACACAGAATATTAACAAAACCAGGTTTTGGGTGTTAAAAGGCTTAATGGGTCTCTCGCATGTATTTGGGCCAGGAGATTAGATTCAAATTGTGCTTGGGGGAAGCTGAGAATACATAATATTTGAACTGGCAAAACTCCACAGCAGTGTTTAAAAAAAGGCTCTAGCGAAAATAAAATCTAATTTCACCAGCTCGAAAGTGGAAAGGTTCCCTCGGAAAGAGAGGAGAAATACAGTGATCTGACAAAGACCCCTTATCCCAAGGTCTTTATTAATCATCTTCCAGCCAATAGCTGGGATGAGATCCCCCTGACCACCGGACCAGACCCCCAACCCACGGAAAGCCAGGGAGGAAGAGCAACAGCACTGAAATCATGGGATTATGCAGCATTTACTACTTCTGGTTCATAAACTCAATTTTTCAATCCTGTTACTTGCTAAAGAAGTGTATATAAACCATGTTCTTGCCCTATAATCCCCCTCCTAGAAAAAAGAAACTCATTTTGGGAAATGTTTTAATTAGAGCTATGTTTTTGCACCAGCTGTTCTGGTTGAGCTTCTCTTCAGAAAGCTTTAGAAGAAAAAAAAAAATATGAAAAAGCAAATAAAAATCCCTCCCCCCCATCTTGTAAATATTTTATTCCTTACAAACAGACTTCTGCCCAGAAGAAACTACAAATGTATTAAAAACCACAGCTGAGGGGTGACAGCCCAGGGATGTTTTAGCACAGTACAATTTTCATTTGCTTGCCATAAAACAATGATTTCTATGATGGTTCAACTCGGCAAAGCAATTACAGCTAATTAAGTAGATTACATTTTATGGTTGAGGTGCATTCTCCTGGTTGCTCAAGCAGATGTGATAAATTTGTGGCAGCTCCTCTTTTGCTTGTTTTTGACACGGGGAAGCAGTCAGGCTTGTTTAAAAAAATCCCAGGACTCGCGTGATATTACCCGGGCGCAATATTTTATGCGGATAAGCGGGGGATGTCTCCAACTCTCGGGATGCATGGCAGACGTAGAGCCATGGAGTAGGACAGAAGGACCTTCTCCAGCATCATGCCCCAAACCCATGACCTTGGCCAACAAGGCTGGGAGACGCTATCTGACAAACTAAAAGCTCATGGAAAACCCCCGGCGCTCGCTTGCTGGGATCTAATCACCAGATCGGCAGTTCCCATACCTGCATGCCAGAACAGCCCCACCGCTCGGAAAGGAGCCGGGCACTTATGGTGCTTCTCCCTTCCACCGCTGCCAACAAAGCGCCGCAGGAAGCTCGAGTGGATGGCTGACATGAGAGACTGAAGGTACAAGGAAAGATAAAACATGAAATGCTTTGTATGTGATTTATCAGCTGGAGATGCAGAGGAGGAAAGTGCCAACAGCACTTTTCAATTCACCCAGGCGGCCGTAGGACCGTAGGTGGTCTGCAGATCACCAAAAGCTATGGCATGAAATCAGTCCTGCCCATCCACATGGAAGAACAGGAGGCATTTTAGTAGCATATCTTGAAATATTTATAACATTACATACACAACAAACTCTCCTAAAATGCATAATGTATGTGTGGGCACTGCAGAGGTGGTGGATGTGTATTCATGATGCACGCAAGCCCAACAGCTCAAACGAAAAAGACAGCAAGCACGTATTAAGCAAATAGGTATTGTGACTACACTGTCACATGCTGTTCACATTTTTGCAGCCCTTTGACACGCAAGCCCAGATCTCAAAGGATCAAAAGCAGTCCCCAGTGTCCAGATTTAATTAGGTATAACTTCCTTCCCCCTATATGCGTCTTGAGTTAGACTAAACGCTCACTGAAGACAGATGGTATTTTCATGTTTCATAAAGCAGCGTGTATAGATCCAGCACACCAAAGCTAAGGATCCCATTCCCATCCAAACAGGGTTTTACAGACAGGATTTCTTAATGATTTAAAGCTGAAACAGTTCTTCAGGATCAGGGTCCTTCCTTAGTGACAGAACAGGTCGCCCAGAGAAGTCGTGGTTGCCTCATCACTGGAAGTGTTCAGGATGAGGTTGGATGGGGCTTTGAGCAACCTGATCTAGTGGAAGACATCCCTGCCCATGGCAGATGTCCCTTTCAACCCAAACCATTCTGTGATGGCGCAGGAACACAAGGCACCGTGGACACCCCTCTGCAGATGGGAGGAAATCAGAAAAGCGTCCCAACAGCACTTCCCAACATGTTCATCCCAATGCCCCAGTGCAGCTGGTTTTCCTCTCTGTTTCCTACAACCACCTACTACAGAGCAAACAGAGCTCTACCAGAGAAGAAATACCAGAACGCATGAAATATTTAAACCTGCAGACTTAGGTTTTCAGAAAAGGTACAAAACTGTAATAAGGAACATTGCTGTGTTCCCCCATTAAATCATCCTGCATAAGGCAACGCTTTCCTTCTACAAACCCAAGGCTTGCTGCAGCCAACCCCCATCATCTCCTCTGCCCCAGAAGGTGGCTCCCAATGGGAAGACAAGGTCCTTGGTTCACTCTGTGCCCCCTAATTTTGGAAGGGCAGATGGTTGTGTTGTGTTTAGGGAAGATTTTGTGACTTTAACATCCTTAAAGGATTTGGAGGTTTTATGCTGCGCTCCTAACTATCCTCTCAAGAATTAAATCCAGAAGTCGACCTCTCAGCAAAAACGTAGGGGACTTTGCAAATCCGTAATGAGTCATCGTGCCGCAGGTAGTGAGGCTGGCTTAAAAATAACACATCCACCAGCGTGTCTGGGAAACAGAAAAAAGAGTCACCAGTTCCCTCTAGGAATAGCAAATTATACTAATGGACTGGGATGAAAAAGGGAAGGAAAAAAAAAGAAAACCTCAGGAGTTACAGGAGCGAAAGGCATTATGTCGAGCAAAATAAAAATCAGATGGTTCACATTAGCCTCCTCCTGTACTGTAAGCTGCTGAGTAGATAAATTAGCTTAAAAAAAGGAAGACGACTAGTTATGGTTTGGGATTCAAAATAGCAGCACGCTTCAGTTTTACCAGCAGAACCTGAGGGTTTTAAATGAGGAGCATAGATAAGGAGAGGAAAGAGCCGTCCAGAGGAATCTCTCAGATGGTATTAAAAATTGTTACCAAAAAAGCCAACAGTAGAAAATGGCCATTAATTCATCGCACCAAAATATACTTCATAAGAGATAATTTGAGGCACTTGAAACTGAAAAAATAGCAATGTATCTGCATACTTATGAATTTTTCCTACACCAGTTCACGTGGGAAAGGTCTCTTTCCTACAAAACGCCCAAAGCGCTACTGCTTTCACACATGTCCCTGCCCACACCTCTGTCTTAGTGAGGACCATCCCAAACCGTGGATTTGGATGATGGACGCTGGTCCATCATCGCTGACTCTGCAAGCTGAGGAGCACTGCAAAACCATCCTTCTGCTCTGGAGTACCAAGGACATCACGATGAAGCCATGCTTGAGGGTGCTGCACAAGGACAAGGTCACCCTTGCTCTGTGTTGACTTCTCCTTGCAGACATGCCCAGAGCTGCACGTACTTGTGTAATGTTGATGCATTTAAGAAATGCATTACAATGTCTACATTGGTTTTGATGTAAACTTGTAAAATTCTGTATATCCTTCAACAGGCTGTGTAAGGCAACATGATGAAGTAGCCAAAACCCATGGCAGGCTTCTGCTTTGTCTTCTGTGTATGCATGTTAATGGGAACACTTGAGAAATGAAGGATCAGCTGAGGTTGTCTCTCAATTTAAAAAAAAAAATAGCTGAAATGCAACAAGTATGTATTTATACTGGCATGTTTTTTCAATATCAACATTACCAGCACAGCACACAGTCCTTCACCAAAGGTTTAGCAGGCAATGGTGCTACATTCTCCTTAGACGTCCTGAAATCCTCCTCTGCCTGGATTTCTGCCTCCCACTCCATCTCAGCATGCCAGAGACCTCCCATTATCCACAAAGCCCTGGTCTACTTCCAAGCAGGGCAAGTATAAACAGCATATATTTTATTGGATACGGTTATTTTTAAAGCTATATGCAAAGTATATATTTAACTTATGCTAAAGCCTCAGCGATATAAAATACTAAGGTGATCCTTCTTCATCCGTCTAACCTCTTTATGGGTTCACACATTGCAAAAAGGCACTAGGCTGGATGGAGCAGAGGTGTAGGCTTGAGATGTGGTACCAGGTTGTTGTGGTATTTGACAGTGATGGGACATGGTGGGATGGGACAAGCTACAACAGTCACCAAAAAATGACGGACACCAGGGAAAGAAGTTCCCAGCATCTCCTCAAGTGGGTGCAAGGGAGCAGAGAAATGGGTTAATGGTGATCAGTTCCTGAAGAACTGAAGGCTTCAAGAGTCCTCAAAGAGCAAGACTGCCCCAATGGGACTAACAGCAGTTGCAAGAGGGTCCAGTTGTGTGGGATAACCATTCTCCGGTTTGGACACATTCCTTGCTTGATGTATTTTTGGAGGGATCAGCAGCAGAGACTCAAAGGGGCCAGCAGGTTGGAGGGCTGGGGCCAAAGCAGGTCTCTCTGGGGGATCTGTGCTCCATATAGGACATTGTGAGGACCTGTTATTCATTTCATTTTCACTTCAGCTTTAAAAGATGCAAGATACTCACTTAACATACACCTATAAAAAATAAATATGCATCAAGCTAGAAATTCCTTTTATAAAGGATGCAATTGCTTTTCACATGGTTGGAAACTGCATATTAAAAATACTTTCATGCTAAATTATTTCCCCTGCAATATTTTTTTTAAGCATTATACAAAGCAGTTGCTAGCTTTTCAGCAGACTTTTCAAGGGACTTACTACAGGAATGATATTTTGAATTAGCATTCTTTTAATCAGCATAGCTGAAATTGGCCTCCTAGTTACCAAATGAATTAAGTCAACAAAAAAGTCCAAGTCTGCAGAGAATGTTCCTTCAAATCCAAAGGGACATTTCTTCATTAAGTTAAAACTCACCAGAAATGATGAACCATTTTAGCAGCGTCAGCTGAAACAAAACCCAAGACCCATCACCCGTGGGCCTGCCCATGTGCTTTTCTGTGATGGCAAACAAGGTCTCTGAGGAAGCGTTTCCATGGACATCCTGCCCTAAAGAAGTTAGCAACCAGATTCCCTACAAGAATCTGATTTTATCCGACTGATTTGAGATGGAGCATCTTTATGGAACACTTTTAAGAGATTTTGCTCCTTCTTTTAAACACAAGCAAGTACCAATTCCAGGTCACTTGACAAACATCAAGTAGGTCACACGCAGAGGCTGTTCTCAGTGTACGGTGACATCTTGGGTGACCTTGTTGGCACGAGCAGACTACAGTTTGGTCAAATAAACACTAGGCACCTGGTCAGCCGGTGCTCCTCCAGTCCCGTTCAATACTAACGAACTTCTGTAGATTACAAGTATAAAATCAATGCATTACAATTAATTTATACTGAGTCATTGTCTTGCAGTCATTGTATCTCCTTGCAGCAAGCATTTGTAGGGAAAACCACAACTGAATGATAGCTTGATTTTCTAGGTGAAACCCTAACATGTCATCCTCATCCCCCGCCTCCCCATGTCACCAATGAGTCAAATCTAAGCTTTTGTCCCAGAATAAAATAAAATTAGATCTTAAAACACTGAGCAAAGCTCTGAGATCCAAAATATAGCTGAAGTTAAGAGGAGCCCTACCACTGCTATCGATAACTGGGCTTTCTGTCCAGTTATCAGCCTGCTTGACCCTAGACTGGTACAACTGACCTCGTATCAAAAGCCAAGTGGTGAACCCTTCAATGGTCAGGCTGTTACCAAACATTCCCATTCCTGCCACCAGCATCCACCAGGAGCTGTGGCCATCCAGGCACTTCCCGCAAGCGCACTTAGGGTTTGTGTCGACCTCAGATCCAGCACTGCCTCAAAATACGCACTGAGAATAGATCTGGTGACACTCAACACCTTCCCTCTACTGCAGCCTCTTGATGCCTCAGAGAAATGAGAAATTACTGGGGCCTGCATGAACATATCTGTGGGTCCATCCGAAAAATCTGACCATTTAGGTGAAAAATAATGGTGGAATGAAAATTCCCCAAACTGAAAGTTTGTTATTTCTCCATACTCTAAATATCTAGTTTAACAAACAATGAAATTGCCAACCAAATCACCCATCCAGGAGTTTTATGACTATAAAAGATGCTGGGGACTCTGAGGATACTTTTTAAAAATTAAAGGACAAATAGCAAAGAAATTCAGAGATATAACAAGAACGAAAAGACCCACTTTTAGCATCTCCTTTCTAGTAAAACAAACTAATAAGACCTCTATTAGAAGTATGGAAGTTTCTAAATTTATGTTGGAAGCATTTCAGGAAATGTATTTTAGTTGTGAAATTTCACCTCAAAGCTCCGTGTTTCATTGCAAGTACATATGAGTCTTCACTGTTTGTTTGCAAAGCAGCTGCTCATGAGCTCCAAAGTCACTTATATTCCTATGTGCAAGCTCAAACCAATGGAAATAAATGCCAGGGTGAGAAGGATCACAGATAGAATTATTTGGAAATTAATAATCCAGTTTTCCTCATGGAAAAGTGACAGAAATGCTATAAAACCCGAGGAGGTTCAACAGAAGAAATTATGGACAAATGCTGACCACATTACTAGGAGATAAATCTCAACCTGGGCATCCATCTCAAGACAGACCACAGTAAGACATCTCTCTGCAAGGAGACAAAAGAGCTGGATTCAGTCCCATGTGCTCACCTCCCTCTGACCTCCCACAAAAATGAATGGCGAATTCTAGCTTGTGCCTCATCCCTCATCATGGATTACACCTTCCTTTTGTGACTGTTTCCCTGGAGAGGATCCTCCATCCTCTTTGTTTCCTGCTCAGGATCTAGAAGTCGAAACATCAGCACATCAGTGAGGCATCTGGATCACCAGTGGTCTGCCTTCTTTGCAGACTCTTACTTCGGGGATCAATGTTTTGCCTGGTTTCGCTGGCAGTGGGCGCTTCAACACCTTGCTTTTGTAAAAAGGAAGAGCAGGGCTCCACAACCCCTTCCACAACCCATGCTCCGGCTTCTCCTGCAGAATACTTGAATGCTCAACTTCGCTTTTTGTTTTACTTTCTCAGAAATTAAGCACGAAGAGGGACATTACAGCATTTATGTGTGTGCATGCTGGAAATGAGGAAAATGATAAACAATTCCACGACCAGGACATGCATCTCTAACATACGTGAGAGGCCAAAGGGGATCTCAAAAGCCAGTCGTAATGAGGACAGAGAGGAAAACAGTTGTCAGAGGCATAGTTCAGAGAATCGCAGGACAGGCTGGGTTGGAAAGGACCTTAAGATCATCTGGTCCAACCCCCGCGCCATGGGCAAGGACACCTTCCACTAGACCAGCTTGCTCAAAGCCCCATCCAACCTGGCCTTGAACACTTCCAGGGATGGGGGCATCCACAGCTTCTCTGGGCAACCTGGGCCAGCGCCTCACCTCCCTCATCTTAAAACATTTCTTCCTTATGTCCAACCTACACTTGCCCTCTTTCAGTTTAAAGCCATTGCCCATTGTTCTGTCACTACAGACCCTGGTAAAAAGTCTCTTTCCATCTTTCTTAGAAGCTCCTTTTATATACTGAAAGGCCACAGTAAGATGTCGCCGGAGCCTTCTCTTCTCCAGGCTGAACAACCCCAACTCTGTCAGCCTATCTCCACAGGAGAGGTGTTCCAGCCCTCTGGCCATATTTGGTGAAAGTCCAAAACCTACATCCTTAGTGAATGAACAAATTCAGAGGCAAATTTAAAATATAAGAAGAAAGAAATCTCCCATGAAAACAGGGAAGATTCTGTGTCAAGCAAAGGCAGACAGAAGAACTCCCCGAGTCCCTGAAGCACCAGTCCCAAGGCTGGCTACAGCACGGGACACTTAGAAAATTTTGCAACAACAGAAGACAGAATTAGCCAATGTTTTAACCCAGAATTCACACCTGGGCTTTGTGAACTGGTTCTGTTCACCTTAAGGTTGCCTCACGTTTGAAGTGAGCTCAAGCAAACGTGGTACTTATGGTACAGTCCTTTCTCAGAGATGATGGAAGGTACCTGCTCCCCTAAGCTTCCTACCGGGTACTTGGAGAGTGGAGTGGTTCCCTGCTTAGGTGTCCTGAGAAGGAACTGAGAGCGAAAAGACCATCCATGACCTCAGGAGACATCCCCATTGCCAACTATTTGATTCTCACACGAGTATCAGCTATACAGCATGAGAAACCCCCAGTAGGTCCCACCATCCCTCAGGTGACAGAAATTATGACCAAGTGATTTTAGCAGATAAACCACAGAAAAGGTTAAGAAGCCCAAGGCCTTGGCAATCCCTCTTTAGGAAGAATTTCTTCCTTTCCTCAGATCCCCCACAAGATCTAATGATTCCTTTAGCTTTTCCACTATTCTTTCACAGGAGAAAGGCAGAGGGAAAGGGCTGAACAAATTCTACAATCTATTCTACTATCTACATTCCTCTACCCCCACTCCACCGACATTTCTTTTTAGTTCTGCCAGAGCTTGGCATATTCTTGGTATACCAAGATGGATCCATCATAGATGGGCAAAAGGGTTAAAACAGTAGTATTAACTGTGATCAAAAATCCTCCATCTGAGGATAAAGACAATTGAAAATAAAGATTAACATTTTTTCTCTTAAAAAACAGAGACAGACTTTAAAAAACACAGAGTTACTCTGGATTTGCTTCTTAGGATGATAGGAATGGTGTTCAAGAACCAGCTGTGTGAAGTGCGGTCCTGGGCACAAGACAGTTGCCACCCGGGCTGAATAAAACCACAGCTGAATCCATTTCAAGTGGCTCCTCCATCCTGCAGAACCAATTGACTTCTGGATTTCCTTAACTTGCTGCTGATGTTTTTCCCCTTAGAGTCGGCTGCAGCCTTGAAATGGAGGACGGGAACCCAAGAGGTGCAAAGAGCTATTTATCTGCCAGTTTTATATGTATGCTTGTATGTAGTTTTGTATTTTTGGCAGTGCTAGACTACTTCCTACATTGTCCAACTCGCCTTTAAACAGCCAAAGCTCACATCAACACCTTTTCTGGAGACAAGTTCTTATTGCTGATACAAAACCTTCGCCTTTGAGTGGAAAGACCTGCATATCCAGCACACTCTGGGATCAAGAGGATCTGAAGTTATTCTGGGGGGAAAGGGAAGATGAACATCTATTTTATCTGCACACTTGTGCAAACTAAGCGGTGTTGCAGTACCAAACTTACTGAGAATTAATGTTTTACAAAAACATGAGCGTCATGAAACCCTGAGAACCAAATGGCATTCACAGTCTCCAAAATCCAGCAAACTTCAAGTTTTCTGGCTTCAGGCTGCCTCCATCAACCAGCTAAATGGTGCTGGGCACCACTGCCTGGCTGAAATTTCATTTTCAGTGCTGCAAACCATCTAAATGGGAAAGACATATGAGTGCCTTAGCTAATTCCTGCAGCGCTGGTCTGCTCATCGCAAGCTCCACCTTCCAAGGTGGTTCCCACACGCTAAATCAATTTATAAAGGAGCTGGGGAGACTTCCGAGTAACTGCAGACAATGTGAGTATCTCACAGGAGTACCCATGCATTTCACACACGCTCCGGAGCAACAGCAAACATACTGGAACAGGGAAACAACACAAAACGAACCAGAAAAATCCAACCTTCAAGATGGATACACTAGAATGGTGAAATTTGAAGTCCCCCTCAACATGGTTTCAGGGCAAGGGAGCTCAGTAAAGATATCTTAAAGCTCCTCAACTGGCTGACTTGCAAAAGTCAAGGAGAAGAAATTACCTGAGGCCAGTTTGTCACCGTCACAGCTCTGGCTGAATAAGTTTTAACTTTTCCCCCAAGCAACCTCCTGCCAAAGTGTAATAAAAAATGCATTAAGACAATAATCTCTTTTTGCAGGAGATTTTTCTCCCTACCAAAAATAAACTAACGCGTAACACCTTAGGAGTTTTAATCTAAAATAATTTCCAAAGGGCTCCACGTGCTATCAGTCACAATTAAAAATGCTTTTAATGACTCAAAATAGGAAGTAAAGCTTTATAGCAGAATGTTTTGTGCAAAAGGAGATTTTTATTTCAAATAAGCTAAATTACGAAGCTAATTTAGAAAGCCAGTTTTCTTCCAGAATAAGCTGCCTTTTGCATGATGAGGGCAAGAAACATGCCAATGCAGGCTGCAAGGCAGTGTACATAGAGATGTAACCGCTTAGAATAGATGAAATTATTGGGTTTACCAGTTCTTCTTTGTACATGGTACCAGGCAATGGATCACTCTCCCACAATGAGGAGCAAGCCTCAGGAACACTGTTCAGATACCACTGCTGGGACAGGGGAGGAAAAAATTGGATGCTTTTTTATCACCAAACGTGTTATTGCCAGTTGTGGTGCATGGAGAAAGTGGAAGAAAAGGTTCTGAAGCAGTTGAGTGTGCTCACCAGGCACACGGCAAGTTGCTGGAGAAATTTATTCAAATAAATACAAGTCTTTCAAAGGCAAGAGCCCTCTGAGATCAAAAATGAAGGTTTGATAATGGTGCCTTGGCCTGGTACAAGGTTATTAGGCAGATGGAAGAAACCAATTTCCACAATGGGTCTATTTAATAGCAGAAGCATATCAGGAAGAGAATGATTGTGTGTAAGATGTTACACACTCCAGAGACTACTTATATATTTTCATTAAAATAATTAGAATAGAATAGAATAGAATAGAATAGAATAGAATAGAATAGAAGTTGGCAGGGACCTACAATGATCACCTAGTCCAACTGCAAATTGGGTTCAATTCCAAGGGTTCAGTAATTATAAAATAGTATCTGCAGCGCCTTGCCATGTCACGTACTACATGAGATACAGGATAAGTTCAGCGTATACCCTCCAGTAACCTGAAAAAATGGAGAATAGCTACAGGAAACTCCTCTCTTCTCAAAGATCAAGGGCAACAGCACCATCCTGAGAAGATACATCTTATACACACAGAGTCCGTACTGCAGCAACATACAGTTACGTCCTCCTTTGCCACTTCCAGGATTACAGCTTCCACAGGGCTTCCACAGACTCCGTTGTGGCTTTCCCTTCTCAACTTCTAAATCTTTATCTTGTACAACCTAATCTAAAAGTGCAAATGTATATACCACCTCTGTGCAAATTACACCTGCCTTCCCAACCTATGATTTGTCCACAGAATACCCTGAACATACCCAAAGCGCTGACACCTGATAGATGATCAGGTCACGAAGTCAAACGTAGCTCCACCTCACCTCCCCAAGAACCATTCCCACCATATTTTTTCCAGTTACTCTGCAGATTGCCATGATCCTCCTGCCCCCCTCAGCTAGGACAGATCTTGCTCCTCCAGACTATACGCCAAACTTCCAAATTCTTGCTGCTCGACACCTCTAAAGCACAGCCTTCACCATCCAGCTACGTAGGCATGTGCCTCATCTGCCATCTTCACTACTGCAACCCCTTTTTTTCTCTAGGTTGACAACTGCAGTCTCACCCTACCTACATGCATTCCGTCTGCTGCTGAAAAGTTCATTTTCTTAGCTCATCATCAAGATCAACGAATATCCATCTCTGCAGACAGAGCTATTAATAGTCACTTACCTCTAACTGCAAATTCAAGGCTCTTCACAGCCAATCCTCACCCTCCTTAAAATGTCTCTTCTCATCATGTATAACAGTCTCATTCTACTGAAATGCCAGTATTTTAATCCTTGAATATTAAAGACTTCTCTACCACACACTTCAAAAGGAAAGGAGCCAATAAGAAACAAACAATTTGAGGTCAGGGTATTTCCCTGTTCAGCTCACAAAATAAAGAGGTGATATTCCTCCCCCCTCTCAATTCTTGTGTGCAAATTTTAATTGCTTTTCTGACATCTACAGAATGTAATCTTCTTTCCGTGTTGTTACTAGGATTAGGGCAGTACGAAGGTAAAGCTATTTTTGATTAATATGGAAATCAGAAATTACTTCCCAGAGAAAACTGGGGACTGTTCCTAATACTACTTTATCTTTGGGGAATTACAAATCTAAAGAGTAACAAGAGAGAGCCGGCAGCTCGCTATGTCTTCCAACCTGTGCAAAATATGCTTAACAATATCTAAAATCTATTCTGATGGAAAGATGAGATTAATATAGTTAAGAAAGGGCTCAAGCTGAAGACAAAGAGAGTTAAACCCCCACAGAACGGTGAACATCAGTTTATCTGGGGAAAAAAAAAAAAAGGTAATGAGACCATACAGTGCAAGGATAAGCTTCCAAAGTCTAATGGTTAAATTTGTTCCCAATTCAAATCTGTTCTTGCTAAAGTTCAAATTTTCCCCATGACCATTCAGCTGAATTTCTAATGGGTGAAAATTTGAGCGATATGGTGGCATCCAGCTCCTCCTATTTGTGCAATGGAAAGAATTTGGAGATAAATACCAGGCTATTTTGGATGGAGAACCTTAGCTGATTTCTGAATCACTTCTGCTTCTGAAGAGCCTCTCTTTCTTGTAATCCGTATGATCTGAGCCCATGTGTGGCAACACACGGGATTAAAACTTTGGCTCAAGTTTGAGGTCTCGTAACACCTCTTTGGCTGCCACCGCCAACGCATCTGGGTGAATTCACCTAAATACCGCATTACATGGCTTCTCCCCATCTCCAGCATCCACATGCTGGGGTGAGCAAAGAAATGGGGAGATGACAAGTGAGCACTCCTGGTCTTGCCCAGAGAAGCTGTGGATGCCCCATCCCTGGAAGCGTTCAAGGCCAGGTTGGATGGGGCTTGGAGCAAGCTGGTCTAGTGGAAGGTGTCCCTGCCCATGGCGGGGGGGTTGGACTAGATGACCTTTAAATGTCCCTTCCAACCCAAACCATTCTGTGATTCTATGCCTGGAGATCAGGGATAAAGACTAAAAGCTGTGTCAGCAGTCCCATCTTCCCACCAAAAGTGAGTGCAAGAGTAGGAGACAGGAGATGATTTAGAAGGAGTACAAAAAGGTACATCCTGGGAAATTTTACTCGACTTCTCTCTGAAGTACTTATGAAGCCCTGCTCTGACAGTGCCGCAGGTGTATGCTGAATAATAGGAAGCCTGTGGAAGAGGAACCATATATTGTACTTTT